>JAQFYB010000866.1:0-41887 GCA_034694085.1 Pogonognathellus longicornis
GCGAAGTCAAATGAGCCAATCACACAACTTACACAAATTCTCATATTTACACCTCGTCAGAGCTGCGTATCCTTCGTTTCGTATGGGAAAATTGTGTATACAATCAAACTTCGCGCCCTTTTAATTTCGTATCTATACGCTTGGTAAGTTTGAAACGCAAGCATGAATTGGGCCTGTATATAAGACGGATACGGTACTTTTGATCTATGTCGGCTCTTCATCAGCTATTTGGTGCCATTTCAAATTACATAAAAAGTTGTCTTCGTAAATTGATTGGTACTTCAAAACTATAGAACCTACAGAGGTGTAATCTAGTTCATTCCAAAGAAAAAAGGATTTTCTAAAACATTGTCACTGCTCAATGTCCATTAATTCCTTTCGTTTCCGGGATCTGGTGTGATGAACTTACAGTGGCCGAAAACACATGTGTTTAGGCACCTTTTCATTTCATGAGCCTTCAAATCAGACTTATGGAATTGGGTAATTATACAGGGTGTTGATTAAGTGAGACTAACTTTTTAAAGCGGAATATCTCCTGCACCAATAGAAATTATGAAATGGGATCAATATCAATCGAAAGCAGGGCCGGTCATAGGCACATGCAACACATGCACTCGCATGGGGATGCTGAGTAAGGGGGGATGATTTTTTCAGGGTTTTACACTAGATATTTTAGCTTTTCTGGAGTGAATTATAAAATAACTTATGAAAGATAAAGTATGCAGTATTCATATCAAACATGAACCTTTAAATTACGATATTAAGGTGGCGGTTTCCACTTTTGCTCATTTCATCATTCCTTTTCAGTCATTTCGTTATAACTTTTGAACGGAAACACGGAAGTCAGTAAAATTAGGTATCCCTTTTAACCCATTCATTAATACATCTTACATTTTTTCAAAAATTTTGCAAATTCAAAAGTTAATAAAGCTTCAAAGTTACTAATTTAAAAGCTGTAGTAACTTAAGATGTATAAATGAAAGGTACATTAAACCGCAATAAGGGAAATCTGATTTTATTGACATCAGATTTTTCGTTCAAAAGTTATAGCGAAATGACTGAATTTTTTTAACTCATTTCGCTATAACTTTTGAACGAAAACTCTGATGTCAATAAAATTATGTAACCTTTATAGCTGTGTATTGTACCTTTAATTTATACAACTTAATTTTTTACGAAAATGTTGAAGCTTCAAAAGTTACTAAAGCTTCAAAATGTATAATAATAATATTACATGATTTTGAAGCTGTAGTAACTTTTGAAGTTGCAAAATTTTCGAAAAAATTTAAGCTCCAAAAAAGAAAGGTACAATATACACCTAAAAGGATTACCTAATTTTATTGACATCCGAGTTTCTGTTCAAAAGTTATAGCGAACTGAGTGAAAAAAACTGAAATGAGCAAAATTGGAAAGCGCTACCTTAATTGTTAATTATTGTCTAAGTAAAGTGGAAATGATTATAAAATATAGCTAGCTGATGTAAAACGTAAATTCTGGGCATTAAAATTTAGAGGTTTTAATTAAATTTTTCGCTACGAAATTTTTACATTGTATTGCACTTTTTACTACTCCATATAATCGGTAAAGGGGGATGACCTTATCGTTCTTGCATGGGGATGCCGAATGCTAAGACCGGCCCTGATCGAAAGAGGATGAATCAATAATCATTTTCTTGTTTGGGTTGTTTAACTTCGGTGATGTAATACGGTCGGAACAAGGTTTCATATAAAATGGTCCTCCGCCATGTTAAAATGAAAGTCAATAAAATTATTGCTTTGAACTTACGTCTTGAGTCTTACGTGTTACGTAGTTCAAGTTAGTCTTACTTAATCAGCACCCTGTACATCAGTGGTATAATAATGCATTCACCCAACACCTCGTTAAACAACTAAACTTGTATAATAATAATAATAATACATAATATTATGTAATCGAAATCGAAAGTAGTAAATGAGTATTTTATTTCGCAATTTTTATGTCATGGTATATTATTTTATATGCCGATAATATTTTTAATTTTGCCTGTGCATTGTGTGCATCATGAGCCATTCTAAGGCCAGCAAGCTCATGAAATTATAATTTATTAGAACTATGAGTTTATGCTCTACAAGAAATTAAAGTCTCATTCATAATGTTGACTTTAGAATCTAAGAACGAAGAGATATCATTTTTACCTGTCACCTGTGGACATTTCAGTTTCAATTACACTGAAAAACCGAACATTTTAAAAGACCAATTAAAGAACCAACTCAACCAACTGAGACTCGACTGGGAGTGGGAAGGGAACACATAATTTTTTCTTACGACTTGATCACTTGATAACGCTTACATAACGCCTGCGTGCTATTCAGGTATTTATTCAATTATTATAAGAATATACACAATCAATTTATTTTAAGCTTTAAATAATAAGTTCCATTATAATAAATATTTTTCTTTGCTATGGATGATTGAATAAATGAGTAAAGTTGTATACGTGGGATAAATATCAATCTATTAGTACAACCATTGTTTTGTATCAAAGGAGACAGCTCATTCATGGGACACTTACATCTTTGGCAAATCACTTTACCCAAGGTAATTAATAGATTTCGAGAGAGAATGAATAATATTGACATTAGTATACATGATTAAACAATAAGTGCATTTCTGCATTGTCACAGAATTAGTTTTAGTAAGTGTGACACATGATTTAGTGCGAGTTCAACACTCTACTTTTTCTTAGGTTTCTTGGGGGAGGTATTCATTAGCTTGGAGATGATTTCTAGCATAATTTCATCCGTGCCTGCGAAGATGGAGAGAATTCGCGAGTCACGGAAAGCACGGGAGATAAGACACTCTTTAGTGTAACCCATTCCGCCCCAATATTGCAAACAGGTATCGCTTACTTCACGAGCCAATCTTCCAGCTTTGAGTTTAGTCATCGAAGCAAGTCTTGTCACATCTTCTCCTTCGGACATCATGTCGACTGCTTTGTATACGAGAGCTCTCAAAGCCTCTATTTCTGTCGCTAACTCTGCCAAGCGGAAATGAACCACTTGATTATCCAAAATTGATTTTCCGAACGCTTGTCTTTGCCTCGTGTATTCGATAGTAGCGGAAATTGATTTGTCAAAACTTTTCAATACGGCCAGCACTCCTCCTAATCTCTCAGCTTGAAATTGCATCATCGTGTAAAGAAAACCCGCTCCTTCATCTCCAATAATATACTTAGCAGGAATTCGAACGTCTTCAAAGAATATTTGAGCTGTGTCGGAAGAGTGAATTCCAATTTTGTGGATTTTTGTTCGTGTCACACCTTTTATATTTAAAGGTACGCAAATCTGGGACTTGTTTTTGTGAGGATTTCCTTGGGACGTGTTGGCGAAAAGACACATCCAGTCTGCTTGCATGCCATTAGTGATCCACATTTTAGAACCGTTTATAATTAAATCATCACCTTTCCGCAAGGCAGTCGTTTTAACGTTCGCAACGTCAGATCCAGCATGGGGCTCGCTAACCCCAAGACATGCCACAAAGTCACCAGAAATGGAAGGAGCCAGAAATTCCTTTTTAATTTCATCACTCCCGAATCTAGCTAAAGCCGGCAGAGTGATTTCTGTATGAGCAGCAATGCCTGTAGGAACACCGCCGCAATTAATTGTTCCCAATTCCTCAAGGTACGCTGCAACATATTTGTAGTCAAGTCCAAGTCCTCCATAAGCTGGGTCCTTGTTGATTCCGAGAAGACCCGCATCACCCAATTTCTTCAAAATTTGATGTGAAGGAAATGATTCCTTTTCTTCCCATTCTTCTACATATGGGTTGATGTCAGTCTCTATTATCTTTGCAAGAGTTCTTTGAATTTCTTTCTGTTCCTCGTTGTAATACGCGTCGGGTAGTGGTGAAGCATAGCAATTTAGTTGTCTACCTGTTGAAAAACTTCTTGAACTTCCAGAAATACTATAACCCGTTCTTCGAACCAATCGCAAAAGGGCAGTGTTAACTTTAGTTAAAGACATTTTTATCCAAATCTGATTATTTTTTCTACTCCCGTTCAATTCAAAGCCACGTCCACGTTGTTTTATTCTTTGACGGAATTGACACTTTAGTTAGATTGTTTAAATCGCCAAGTCACAAGTGGAACATCCTCCTGAATAAATATGAACCAAATAATATTATTGGTGTCCACTGTGTCTATGAATAAAACAAAATTCTTGTATTTATTTGTACTATCTTGTATTGTACTATTCATTTTATGAGGTGATAATTTCAATTTTGAATATTCATAAAATACTATTTCTTACCTGACTATGTTACCTGGGTATGGTTTACAAAGTTTACATTATTTGAAGTATCTCTACTTCAACTGCCCTTTAAATCCTGATGTAAATTAAAGTAAAGTACATCACGTGCATTTGTGGATACGACCGCGCCACATTCAAACTGTTGTTGAAGCACGAGCTAATCAAAAATTGTTTTTATTCTGCGATTGCCGCTGTTTGCTGAGTATTGACTCATTGACTGATTGACCGCTTGATTCCTCAGTTGTCACAGTTGTCAGTCCGGCGTCCGGCTGATTCATGATTTGTGATTAGTTAAATATTTAATTAAAATAGCTATTTAATTATCTTACCACAATTATCAATTATTGTTGCTTAATTTGTCAGTATTTCATAAGAATAAGATTTTGTGACTTACATTTTCAATGAACTCTGCCTTGTATAAAAATTTTATTCGGTTATTGGAAAAGTGGCCCCTTGACCGGAGTAAAGTGGGAAGGTACTATGCAAGTTCATAATTCATAGTTTAATCTTTTGTCTTCCTGTTTGTCAATTTAATATACAAAAATAGGAATAAATATAAAATAGGAATACAGTAAATCAAATTAAGGAAGAAAAATTTTACCATGATTTTTAATTGTTGATTGTTTGTTTCAGAGATCTTGGTGAGTATATCCGTACTGCCGTCGGTCCTGAATTCATAAAGCCTCAAGCAGAAAAATTGTCATCGAACGAGTCAATTCATTCAAGTTTAAATCGCATTTCTTCCGACCACTACAAAAAGATATTTAGTACATCTAAATTATCATCAGCTTCAGGTAGTGTGGACGTTTATACAGTAAAGTAAAATTAAATTAATTCGTTGCAGTGAACATTCAACATTCACAATTAAAATATAATTGTATTTTGTGTAATTGCCTTTTAGGATTGACGGAATCTGAATGTCAGCAAGTGGTGTCTAACAATTTTTTGGCATATTTAAATAAAGTGGAAAATAAAGGCGAGTTGAATAATAAGAAGCCAGAAAACATCTCCAGCGAGTTGAATAACAAGAAGCCAGAAAATGTCTCCGGCGAGTTGAATAATAAGAAGCCAGAAAAGGTCTCCAGTCACGCTTCCAATTAAACTATACTTCTACATATAGTAATTTCATTTCTTCCTCCCTGTAGTTAATATGTAAGTTAAAGTTTGGCAATGTTTACCAATTACACAATATTTATTTAACAATGATTAATTGACCTGTTCACTTATTTCTGCCTCTGTTTTGTCTAGATAATCCTTATTTCGTACATCGTTGAAGAATGACTTTTTATTTCACAGCAAGGCGGTGTGTTAATTTGCCTTTCAAAATTCCCGTAGTCAGAAAATCTACTTTTGTATTTTCCATTAGAGAAGTAGTTGGGAAGACTAGACACTTCCATTCTACTTGTAGAAGAAGAACTGCAGAAACTGTAACCATGAAAGATGAACTTCCACATATACCAGTAATGAACAGAGAGGTATTAGCTTTTCTGAATCCTTTACCAGGTTAATATAATACTTCATAACTTCATCTACCTCGTTTAACATTTTAATATGTAGCATTTTGTACTCATAAAAAGTAATTTTGTATACCATTTATTTTGCAGGACAAACCATTGTGGATATGACATTTGGGGCTGGAGGACATACTCAGTCTTTACTTCAATGTGATAGCAGTATAAGAGTGTTTGGTGTCGACAGAGATCCAGTTGCATTTGAAATGGGGCTTGATTTATCTTCAAAGTATCCTGGCCAGTTTATACCAATTTTAGGACGGTTTAGTGAACTGTTCCAGCTGTTAAAATTGCATGGTGTTTCCCAAGGTAAATTATTTACAAGATTGGTTCAGTTTTGTGTTTACTTTTCAGTATTTAGTAATCAGAGATTTTATAAAAAGTACTTTTGCTTTTCAGTGGATGGAATCTTGTTTGATTTGGGCTGTTCATCTATGCAGTTCGACAATGCTAATCGAGGTTTCGCTGTTAGCCAAGATGGACCTCTGGATATGAGAATGGATGGGTCACGCTTTCCTGATCAACCTACTGCTGCTGACGTCATTGAACATATCGAGGAATTTCATTTGGCCAGAATATTAAAGGTTGTTTATTGTTTTACCTTGATGGGTTATATCATAATCATCTGTAGTCTGCAGTGTTTGCTTTCCCTAATTATAATTTTCAAAATTCTTTGCTTCAGGTGTATGGTGAAGAAAAACAAGCCAAAAAAATAGCAAGAGCTATCATAGAAGCGAGATATATGTTTAAAAGCTTAAAAACGACAGCAGAATTGGCATCTCTTGTTGCATCTGTTCTCGACAAAGAAATCCGATTGGATAAATTAGCAAGACCAACACACGGAGCAACTAAAACGTTTCAGGCTATTCGTATATTTGTAAATAACGAAATGAACGAACTTCATCAAGGTTTACAGTTGGCTTGTGACCTTCTAAAGCCTGGAGGACGGCTGGTTACCTTAACATTTCACTCCCTTGAAGTATTTCCAAGTTTTTTTTGTCTATCCTACCTAATAGAATATTGTTGTATGTATTTTACACTTATTTTATATTCGTGTTGTAATTATTTTTGACGTTTAATTATTTAGGACAGAATTGTTAAGCGAAATCTAGTAGGCATCGACATGGATGAGCCTGTCAGCAAGACGATGAGTCAAAAATATCGAAATGCGGCTTCGTGGCACAACCAACAGGAAATTGAGAAGGTGTTTTCCAAAAAGTGGCAAGTTGTGAACAAACATGTTATAGTACCTAGTCAAGAAGAAGTCCATCAAAATCCACGTAGTCGTTCAGCAAAACTTAGATGTGCTATCAAACTCTGATTATGAACATTTCCAACTTATTGAATCTATTTTGGTAAGTCAATGTTACGTAGTAAAATTAGCACCTATTGGCTGTATTGTACTTGTATATGAACGTGTGAATGAATATTAAAATTATATTCATATCATCTTTAATTCTCAAACATATTTTCAAGTTGATGGCATACGAAGGCATAATATTATCATGAACTTAACTGTTAACTTCTTAACTTGGTGGCATATGGGTTCCGATAATTCTAACCGTAATGCACCTACGTTTACTTACCAATAGGTATTTACAGTATTTAGGCATATTAGTCTGCATTAAGAGATGCACCATGCGCTTCGCCGTGACTTAATTATAGTTTGTCAGAGTCCTGTTAAATTCCTCTTTTTAATTTGATGATTAAAACTAGTCAATCAATCTAAGGAATATCATGCTGTATGACTAGGAAATCATTAATTATTGTACGAGGCAGTTATTTTCCAATTTTTTATTTGCATGTTTACCATAGTTTTGCGTGACGGATTTTAAGATAGAATTTCACCCAAAAATAATATTCAGAAGAAATAGAAGCTGTTTGCAATGATTTGATTTACAATAACGGCAGGACCCAACATTTGCACAAATATTGGATTGGATCCTGCCCTGCCGTCTATTTAGTCTATCATATCTATAGCAAGTCCAACTTAAATGCGAATATCGTTATGTTTGTTTTAATTTGCTGTAAACAGCTCATTTTAACAAATATTTATTCTATAAAGTAGTGGCATATGTTTAAATCACATCAAATGCGTGTTGCGAGTACGCGTCATCTCTCTTTAGTATAGATACATGCAGTTTGTATACACACAAATTGGCCTTGTGTTTGTGGAGAATGATTAGTACATAGAAACATTAGTTAGGTAGTAAAGTAAAATCTTGTGTGTATTCTGTAGGTAGGAAAGTGGAAACCTACGTTAGCATCCATACTACATTTATTGTATACCATGTATGTAGGATGTAGGTAATAAAGGTACGACAGGTACCTGCCTAATAATTTGCTTTATAGGCAGGGGAACATTGACATTTTGGCATACGCCTATGAGCATCGTAAAACCTATAATTGGAAGATTAAATGTGAAATTTGTGTTAATAGACGCTGTATATTTTGAATATACATGACTATTAGTAATCGAGTTTCATTTTCATGTAATGAAACTTGGACACATATTTTCAGATTATCTGGATCAAAAGTTCTAATAAGTAAATATCTCCTAAGAAAAAAAGGATTAGTACTTAATTGAGAGTTTGCATTATACGAGAAGCATGTGTGTTATACAGCATAACTTGTACACGATAGTAATCTTCTTTTATCATATTTTAAAGTATTTTACTATAGCAGACATGTTCTTACTAATTACGTAGAGTTTGTTGTAAGGTGACGGTGAAGGTATGTAATAATGTGATATGCGTATCGTCGTGTATCTCAATTTAGCCCATGTACAATGTATTTGTACTAGTAAGTAGGTACTTGGCATTCACTCACTCGTATATAAGCAAAGCAGCCAACTATATACAGAAAGCAATGCATGCAATATGTGTAGATCAAGCGTATACATGCATCTGTCTAGTCTGTATTATAATATAATCTCCTTTCTTGTGTAGAAGTTTCTATGTCTCATGCCTCTGCTATGTGTTCTATATGTAAACCACTATAGAAAATAGCTCTATGCATACCTGCGGCCAGGTAAAAACTGATTATATTGTAGGATTCTGATTCTGCTATTTACTAGTTTATACGCTCTCTAATATCGTGGTAAATTATGTAGGTAGCTGTTCTTCAACATGATATACCTTTATTGCTAACTAACTTCAATCAGTACATATTTTGTAGACGTAGACGTAGGTAGTTAAGTTATATTTTGCTATACCTTGTTTAGGTATTGCATGTATCCCTTAGCTCGAGTTAGATTATCTCTCTATAGACTCACTTTACAAGTATCTACAATATAGCACTACCACTACCTCAGTAAAAGTGTAGGAGTAGCATGGTATGTTGAGTTTGAGTTATATATGTATGTATGTGTGTACCAGGAGCAGGAGCACAGCAGGACTAACGATGTTTGATAATAGCAAAATTATACTTATTTTATAGTGGTTGTAGTTGTGTGTGTGTGTGTGTTGTGTCAGAGAATTGTGTGGGTCCCCGTGTTGGAATTCATTTTTCTGTATCTCTAACTCTATTATTCTCTGTGTTGTATGTTGTATTATTTATGTAGGAATTGTATTATTCTCTTCAGCTGAGCTAAGAGTAGAGTTGATATTGATACATACATAGAATGTATAATGTGTGTGAGTCCGTAATAACGTAATAGAACTATAATGTGTGTTGATGTTTATATAATGTTGCAGTGCATTGGCATTTCTTGAGTTCACAAGCATCGGAGCTCTACCACTACCACCATACCACCATCACCATCCTGAGCAGAGAACGGACTTACTAGACTTGTATTGGCTTCAACGGCAGCAGCAGCTACTTCTAAGTTCTACTACCACCACACCAAAACAATCTCACTTGATCTGACTTGATGCAGAACCATAATAAGACGAAAGAACACTAAGAAAGAACAGTCAAGTCAAGTCAGGAGGAGAGAGGTTGCAACATGGAAGCGGAAGTGTGTCGGGGTCAGTTACTCACCTGTCAAGACTAAAAGACTGGTAACGAAAGTCCCACTACAGGCTCTTGTGGCAAATGTTGTGGACAATACCGTCGTGGTCAACCTGTCTTTTTTATTATTTAAAAGTCAACCTGTAGTGTAAAAGCATTCGTGCTAGTGTTAGTGCTACACCCCTCCTCACGAGCTAACAAGTTTCCACAATTCGTTCAATTTGCAACCAGCGTAGGACCTTTAAGTTTCTTTCGGCTGAATGGATGGTTCTTTTTAGAATGTTGGAATTGGAATCAGCTGTGACAACTACGGAAACAGTTGTGTTAGTTGAGTGTTATGTGCCACGATCGGGGGAAAACACTTTGTGTTAGTAATTTTGTATAATAATAGTAGAAATATTGTTATAATTTTCTAGTCATATTTCCCGTTCGTTCGTGTGTGTTGAAATAGTGTGTTTAACTGTTTTAGTAAAGTTAGAATGGTATAAGTAATAGTTGTTTAAATAGTGACAGTATACTACACCCATTCACACCACCATTCCATTGCTAATTTGTGTATTTAAATTCAATTGGCAGTAAGAGAGCAAAAACCTGGTTTGTTGGTTGCCGTTCTTATTGCTAGTGGTTTGCATTTACAAAAATATTAGAGTAATAGCAGTAGTGAGTCCATCAACTTCTCCTTTCCACATCCTTCGACTTGTCTTGTCTTCCTACCGTCAAGAAAGGTTCGTGTCTATTTACACACTCTCTTTATAGTCCAATCCAAGACAATTGAGATTCTTAAATGTAAATGTGTTATCACGAATATGATATAACTTTCAATGCTTAAAGTGCAGTTGGATCTTGAACAGTTGAGTGAGTTGACTGATGTTGCAGATTTTTATACTGTTCTTGTATACCACACAAGACAAGACATTCTAAATGTCTTGTGTCGTGTCTCTATACGAAAATCCACCGTACGTACGTAGGTTTGGCCCTGATTGCCAATGACATCTTGTTTTGACATCTACTTTCATACTAAAAGAGCCGTAGGCCATAATACAAGAATATTCATTTCTTTAGTTCATTATTTCAATCAACCGTGGTAAATAGCGAAGCATGAATCATTTTTAGTCGTGTTTTGTTTTTACAACTCTTTTTGTATGACATAAGACATAATTCTGATTTATACAGCAGCAGCGTCATTCTTATATTACTTTGCTGTGTGTAGGTACCCACTCAATTTCATTGTCTGCTTATATTTTAGTGTATATTACAATATTAGTCTTTGTTTTGAGTTTTGAGTTAATATAGTAATTGCTCACTGTAGTGCAAAGGGAAGTAAATTGTATGCGTAAAAGTTAAGTAGTTGTTGTAGTACTTTGTTTTTATGTGTCCCATAGTTTACATTACATTCAGAGTGGTAGGATAGAGAATTACACCTGGTTGAATTATTATTGTAGGCAAGCGTAAAAAAGTTGTTAGCTTAAAAATAAGTTTTAGTTAGTAATTTTAGTCACAACGAATCATTAAAGCCAAGGCAGTAGTTAGTTTCTAGTGTTGGTGGTCATGCTTGTTGATCAAGCTCTTATTAACCTCACTTTATACTGATATATCTGGTTTGTCTACGGCTTACCTTGATTTAATTACTAACGGTGTCATTTTCCTCATACTTACCTTACTTCTAGTACTTGTTGGGGGTTTGTGTTAAAACTTAGCTTAGCAAGCCATAAACGAAACAAGAACTACAATTTATACTTGTGCATAGATGTCCTAGTACGTGTATGTATCATAAACTCTGTTTGTATGTATGTGAACATTGTTCACATTTTTAATATGATAAGGAGCACACAACTAGGAAGCAGTTGCGTGTATCATTATTGTCTTCCTGTGAGTGAGACTGTCCAATTTTTTATTTGGCCCTCTTGGTTCCTCGTTTGCCTTTGTAAATTTAAACCTCCTTTGTGACCAAATGCTACACAAATCAGTTTTCGTGGTTTAACATAATATCTCTACATTTCCATATAACACTAATGTCTGGGCATTATGTTTGCCGATATTTCATTCACAGTTTTTTTTTTTAATTTTCTCTCATCTAACTGGGAACAATGAAATTCAATGAATATATCTTCTTTTCTTGTGTAGTATAAAAATATATTTACTGTATTGTATATCTAATATCCTCCAGCACGCAGCAGAAACTTTACATTAATATTGAGATATGAACACTCAGCAAATAAGCATTCAAAGTCAAATCAAATGGGATTTAGTTTTAGTGCTGTGTGTTTACATTGAAATGGTTAAGTCCGTAAGTGCAATGTAAATAGGAGAGATAATAATAACGCAGTGTAAATGAATCTGTTTGGGTTCTATACAATTATAATAACATCATTATCATTCCATAGCCCAGTGGTTCTGGTTGTACTTTGTATAGCTTGTGTATTTTACTTGTTGATGTTGATACATATTATCATTAACCCAAAATTGATTAACTTCATTAATCTTTTTTTAAACGTGTTCAGTTGCATTTTTATTTTGTTTTGAGCATACGGTTTATAAAATCGTGTCAGCTCCTTAAGACAGCTAATAATATAGGCAGTATTGTTTAATGACAGATGTTAGGTTTGTAAATACATGTCTTGTGCGTTTAAAGGGATACTAACTGATTTCATGGTTTGTTTGTAACAATAAGAGGTTATAATGGGTGTATTGTTTTTATTTCAGTATAACGTGTCCAGGAATGTGATGCTGCTTCTGCCAATTAATATGACAATATGAGAGTGATTGGGTTTTTGTGATTAATGTGGTTAGTTTTGCTGACTAACGTTTAATCATATAATACCGGGGCTGATTTTGCATCGACATCTTATTTAGCAGCTTTAACTCTTACAAACGCTGTCACTACCACCGTCGTGTCACATTGAGATTATCATCGAACGAATTATATTATCGTATCTGGGCAAGTTTCCCAATGCAGTTCTTCCGAATACGCAAGGTATAATTATCACAGCTTTCTCATAACCTTAACTCTACTAATCATTAATCATAATCAGAAATCAGAACGACGAGATAGATAGATAATGGTGTGCTAAACTGTTAAACTCCACAAAAGCCATAATCACGGCACTGATATTGATATCTTTACTATTATGACAATAGCCAATCAAATATGGTATCGATTATGGACATATCTAGACTATCGAGCTAGACAATCGACTTATTTGCAGTAAGTAACCACAATATCAGTTTATAAATTGTAATTAATGTCCTATAAAGCCTTTCCTTTCCTTCTAATAAGTTTTTGAAACAATTTATTTGGAACATATTGAGAAATAGTCTAATTACTTTTAATAGTAAAAGTAAAACCAGTAGTAGCTGGATATTTTTATGGATTTGTACATTGTATCATACATAACAATAATGCACTTATATTTGGCACAATGATAAACTGATTTATCTTAATCTACCTAATTAATTTTTAGTAACAATTAAAGCATAAAATCAAGAACAAAACATTAATAACGAGATATATTATTATATCGCTAAAATAATTTCCGACTATGTGAATTTCGATTTTATAAATGTTAGGTACTATTTTCTGCATGTATGAGTATGTGCCTAAATGCTACAGTCATTTATGATTATTACTGGAAAAATATTATGCAAGAAAATTAGTTTTCATTTATGTAGGTAATAATTATTTATTAGCATTACATAAACCCCCCAAGTGTGATTTTATTGAATGTTAACATTTGTGTTTGTTGATTTAGTTTTAACGAGATTAATATGCTTGAGTAATTATCTAATGCTATGCTGATAATCGACAATAGTGTAGTAGTAACCTCCTTAGGAAACAGCTATTAAAATTTATAAAAAATCTAATCTACTTATAGATACTTATATAAGTATACACTTTCTATACTTTAGTTAGAACTATGTTTAATGTTTATATTATGATGCAAGTGAATGTTTAGTTTTATAGAAGCCCATTCCATTTGCTAGTAATATGTAGTGTCTCTTTTTTCTGACAGCTATTAAATTTTTGTTGTCTTGTATATTTACATTCTTAACTACACATCCTTGCTTGGTAGTTGGTACCATTCCACGCATCAAAGCATAATCATAATAATAAATACTTTTATGATTGTGAACTGCATATCATTCCTAATTCCTATTTACTATTTACATGTATATACATCTATATAGAAGATTGATGGTTTTTATTCCATTAGATTTTGCAAGTGTAAACTGCACTCGTTTTTCAAATGACATTTTCTACCCTAGATGTGAATGTACTTATTATGCGCATAATATTATACAAATATTATTGTGACATCATTATTTTGATGTTTCATGCATTATGCAGATAATAGTTTGTACAAGTAGAGCTATTTAATTCTTACATGAACTGGTTTGTACTGAAATATATAAAATCATTGTACTATGTACTTCTCCAACCAAATATGAGATTGCTCATTGATTTGTTGGTTGCAAATTCCGAAAATAAGTTCCATCCTCATATATTACGTAACAAACTGGTGTGTCATTCTCGTTAGTTGGAATTCATGCAGTAAGTGAGAATGATGTGTAGTACTTCAAGATGGTTCGCTTACACTGCACTGTTTCCTATAAACCGTCGTTGTAGTTCAGTGAAATTTTCAATTTGCCTTTTCCCCATTCATACTGATGAATCGTTTAAATTAAACTTATCATTGCGGTTAGTAATGATAGAGACCTATAATTAATACATTTGTTTTTTTTTTGGTTTGCAGATTTATCGTCATTTTAGTCATAAGTTGGTAGCGTGTGGCGAAGTAAAGCAGCTTTCGTTGATATTTTGTAAGAAACTCTAGAATGGTTCTTGGTGAACAAGAGGACTCATCACAATGTCTTCATCTCAACAACAACAATACCACCACCATCAACAACAACAACAATACTATGATATTGGCCCTGGATAAAAGTGCTCCTTTATCCAAAGAAGAAATGGCTATGCTTGCGAAAATCGAAGAAGCTAATAGGTAAGATCAAGTTATATGTAAAGCTATACACCATTTCATTTCATGTCTGGAATTTTTTTAACACAACACAAGTCACATTCTCTACGGCTTGTAAAGAATACATTAGGTGTCACAACATGCATTTGCATGTAAGTTATTCCTGGTTCTCAGTTTTTTACCTCTAATTGTCATTCTTTTGTCGAACCGGTTTGTTTTGTGTATACGCAATTATGTGTTCAGTTGAGTTGGAGTTTGGCAAAGTCGCAAGCAACGGAAGTGAAGAGGAAGACATTAAAAATGATGTCTGTTGAGTTCAAAGCATAGCAGAGACACTAGTGAATTCTGGATTGCTATATTCATTCATTCATTCATTCGTTCCAGCATTCATTCGATAAACGTATAGAAAGGAAGACGACAAATAATTCAGTGCAAGCGTTGAAACTACAGATGCGAGTGTTTAATGTGTATCGGTCTCATACTTAGTGTTATTTGATTAGTTTAGTATAATCGAATCAGACTCTTTTTTATCTCCTTCCATGTTCTCCTTAACGAAATTATAAGAACAGTTCAGTTACATTCAGTTGGAATGGTAGAGAATGCAGAAAACATGCATTTGTGCTCTTTGAGTTATACTGTACTTATATTATTGACTTATTCTGTACACTATGTGAGATTATTTAATACATTTTCTCACAATGGGACTAACTGAACGTTCCAAATCTTTTAGTGTAGCCATTGATTAATAGATGTAAAATGAAAGCAAGTAACAGAACAGAATCGATAGAAATTCTGCAGTGTGATTATTTTAATAAATACCATTAAAATTAATAGCGTAATAATATTTTTATCGAGATGTAAATAGGATTGCAGTATTTTTAGGACTGCCGTGTCATGTCAATGCAAACAAAAGCCACACACGAGGCAAATATTAACATGACAATCCTTCAGTCACACTGACAACTCACAAAGTACATTCGTGTATAGTTATGAACGGTTTATAGGAGGTAGTTATTGGCTAAATATATTGCAGTATTACAGTATTACATATACCCATATGTAAACGAAACTATTAGCAGTTTAGCCGTAGTAGTATTGGTTGATTTACATGATTACTTTTTCTTTGTGTTTTTGTTTTGTTGGAATTTTAGCCTTTAGTAGTTTGCACACAAAAGCTTCTCTAGTCTTGACATTCTATGAGAATTAAGGAAAAAATATGTGAATAATAATTCGGAAGAGCGTACTCGTATTATAAGAACAATTTGATGATTTTTATGCTCTGTGGCATTACCTTCGCTGAAGGCTTGTTGTTTGTTGCTGCAAAAATGAATCGAGCACACAAGCAATAGAATTTGCAACGTAGTAGCTGGTGTATTATATGTCAGAGTTAATAACAAAAGTCAGAGAGTAACAACTATTGTAGCTTCTACATTCAGAACCGTGACTCTGTCGACGAGAGTCAAGACTGGAATATTATAAATAGGCATGTTGGCATTTAAGTGACTGACACTGACAGTATTGTATCAGGCATTGTCTGCTTAAATTGAATTTGTCTACATGTAGATATAGGAGCAGAAAAGCATGAAATCGCTAAGTAATAATTATCTTTAACTCATCGATAAATGCAGAGATGTTGCATTGCATAGATAGTCGTAATACATAACACAAAATACAACCATTAGTAGTTAAATGCCCAAATAGAAAGTTTACAAGGACTTTGTGTGAATGATGATTTCAAAATATTATACAAGTACATAAGCACTTACATCAACAACGTAGTATAGCTATAGGACAGCAAGGTGTGTAAAGGATGCTGAATATGTACCCTTGAGAAGTAATTATTAATTAAGAAAATTGTTGTCTAAATGTCAGGTATTAAAGTGTTTTTGTAAATAGAGTAGTAGATGGTGATAGTTAATATTAACGGACTCCCATTAGAGTTGTAATGTAATTCCCCCGAGTCGATGTTCGTTCTTATATTGCCGGCGATTATTTCTTGCTTTCGTGGTTTCACAAAGTAATTTAGTTCATCATCTCATGGACTTAACTAACTTGTACATACAGAAGTACTTTCTGTTTATGTTATGTAGACTCTGCTGGAGAGACGCAAATTCAATAGTTTTGTGTACATGAGCCTCATGACTGTGTATGTAATGTGCAAAGTGATGTATGGCCCAATACTACCTTGTTAAATAAAGTAGCATCATAAATCATAGTAATAATAATATTATTTTCTACATACTACGTAATACATACATAGTAGAGCAGATAGACCACACTAAATGTTATTTACTAGTCCCACAGGTATGTGGTGTGTATTTCTGTGCATAGTGTAGTATGAATGTGTTTGTGTGAATGCCTAAGTAGATGAAAGCCTGTCAATTGAACGCAAATATATGAAAATTGTAACTGACATGAGTAAAGTTATAGTTTTGCGTATGATTTCTAGTAAAGAGAGAATATTATTATGCAGGATGAGTTATAATAAGTAAAGGTATTGTACTAGCATCGTCATTTTGAATAATCAGTTTCCTTTGGCAATATGGATACGTTTATATTGTAATTGTAGTTTGTAGTAACGTAAGGATCTATTCAATGGAAATGGGGTATGGAGGTAGGTAGTTTGATTTCGCGTGTCTGAATATTTTGAGTTGAGTGTGTATAATATTTGGTTATTTTCTGTTCGTAAATAGTGGAGGATCCATCCATCCATTCCATCACATCGCTCACAGCTCAGTCACTCACTCTGTTAAAACTCAGTTTGTTTTTGCTGTCTATATGAGAGCGCTATCAAATATTCTGTTGTTTCCAGTAGGACTAGGACACATGATACGAAATCTGGCACAGTTGTTAAAGTAGTAGTAAGTGGACGTCGGCGTTTGGTTTGGTTCACCTCGGTGAGTGTAGTGTGTGTATGTGAAGCATCAATGGGTATTTAGGTGACAGCTTAGTTTAGGTTTTAGTAGGAGCTTCACAAGGCCTTCCTTCCAGTTTATTTACAAACCGAACAAGTAGGTTAGGGGCTCATATATAGAGCGCAATTATCATGGATACTGCAAAGGACATTTTATTGGACAATAATTGTGTCGGAGAAAGTGGATCGGTGTCGGTGTCGCAACACACTTCTAGCACTTCTTCAGAAGCTTCTCAACAGTCTGAGTCTCAGTTTGTGTCTCAACTTTCTCCGACGATGAAGTCTAAGTTTGTGGAGGATCCTGTGAGCCCGGTTGGGTTGTTGGATTGGAATAGGAATAATATGAATGCGCCGTTAATTAGGATTACTTATGAGCCTGTGACTTCGGACGACGATGAATCTGAGGATTCTTCGGTTTTTATTGAATTGAGTGAAACGGGAACTTCAGATAAAACGATTGGAGAGTTGGATGGTACTATTGACGATAGTGGTATTGTTGTTTCGTGTCTGGAATCTGCTGACTCGCCCGATAATCTCACATTGGATTCTGACGATGCAGACCTTCTTGACGATGAAGAGAGAGAACAGCCGCCCTGCGATTCTCAATTGCTGGATGTGGATTCTCATAAATCAAAGTTATCAAGAGTCAGCTCTTCTCCGAGTAACACGAATTTATCTGAGCCGACTGAGTCAGGAAACTCCTTAAAAATTGAGGAGGCTAAACCGCGGAGAAGAAATACCATTGCTGACATTTTCAGATGGTACTTCAGTAGTTCACTAGTAGTTTTCCCATATGTTAAGAAACAGAACAGTTGTAATGTATTTCTACTCTCTTGAGTTTTTTATTGTATGTATTATTGTACATACACATCATATAAGACTTATACGAGTAATAGTAAAAGGAGTTTGGAATAAGGCGATAAAGTTTTATCAGTCTCAAGTCTCTATTAAAGTTGTGTTCTTTTTATGTTTGCAGGTTAATAGAATCCGACTCAAAATCTTTCAATTCACTCCCTGGTGCTAATAATACACATTCTCGTAAAAGTTCTGATACTTCTGAGCTTTCCTTTGGACAAGGCTCAGATAAAGCAACGGAAGAAACAGAGGAAGATTTATGGATTACTTGGGGGCGCATTGTTAACGAATGGGAGACTTACTGGAAAAAGAAAAATCAATTTGTCCGAGTAAGTTGTACATCTTTTTCTGTACGAGCAGTATTAAATTTATGAGAATTATTTTGCGGGGTAATAACTTTTTCTTATTTTTATTATTTTCAGGATTTGGTGAGACGTGGTATTCCAATTCACTTTCGTGGAATTGTGTGGCAGTTGCTATGTGGAGCCCATGATTCTCCAGACAAAGCTAAATATGCTGATTACATCAAAGCAACATCTGCTTGCGAAAAAGTAATTGGATATATTTTTATAATGCAATTTTTTGTTATTCGTAGTTGAAAGTTTGGCAAATAATAGTGCCCCAAGCACATGTGCAATTTTTTGCAATGAAATAAGTTTGTTTTTGTGCACTGTGATATAATATGATATGCGTGTTTTGGTTGTTGGAGATATTATGTCGATAAGTTTTTAGTTATTTGTATATGTATGAGTATTTACCAAATATTTTGTGTGTAGGTGATTAGACGAGATATTGCACGGACTTATCCTGAACATGAATTCTTTAAAGAGAAGGATGGACTTGGGCAAGAATCGTTATTTAATGTGATGAAAGCCTATTCGTTGCATGACAGGGAAGTTGGCTATTGTCAGGGATCTGCTTTCATAGTTGGCCTGCTTCTCATGCAAATGCCCGAGGAAGAGGCATTTGCTGTTGTTGTCAAATTGATGCAGGCAAGTCTCAGAAGGCTAAAAATGTTTAAATATGAATGCAAAATTGTGTAGCATAATAATAATTATTAGTTTTGGTCTTTAGGATTATCGACTGAGAGAGATGTTCAAACCGTCGATGGCAGAGCTTGGTCTGTGTATGTATCAGCTTGAAATGTGTGTCCAGGTAAGGCATTGATGCTATCCTTTTGCTGTACTTATAGTTAGTTGTTCTTTCATTACTCTAAAAGGAGGAGGCAGTCGTAGTCGAACTAATAACAATAGACTCAGCAATAGAGTTTATGTAATTCCGCAGCGTTAGCAAGGCTGGTTAATGTGGGTTGTGGAGGATGACGTGGAGAGGACTGAGTGACTAGTCATTCTCTCTCATAATATAATGCTATGCCAAATGTAATGTTGCCTATTATATCTAATGATTATTGTTGGATTATGTCGTGTGCAGGAACAACTTCCAGAATTGCATGTTCACTTCACATCCCAGGGATTTCACACGTCTATGTATGCATCTTCTTGGTTCCTGACTATTTTCACAACGAGTCTTCCTTTGGCAATTGCTTCCCGAATAATGGATATGTTTCTTATGGATGGAATTGAAGTTGTTTTTCGGATTGCTCTTGCCATTTTATCTCTGGCAAAAATTGAACTCCTTTCCCTGGATATGGAAGGCATGCTTAAGGTGAATGTACTACCATTGTAATTGTAAAGTCAGAGAGATATCTGTCAAGTTAAATTCGTGTGTACATATTAATGGAATGCTACGTGGAATGAACTATTGTTAAATTACATCATGACATGATCATTCATGTTTATTTAGTTTTTGCAAAAAGAATTACCTCCTCGAATCGAAACGGATCCGGAAAATTTAATCTCTTTGGCATTCCAATTAAAGTACAATGCAAAGAGAATGAAGAAACTGGAGAAAGAGTATGCGGCCATGAAAACTAAAGAGCAAGAAGAAATGGTTGAACTCAGGGTATGTATTATGTCTATTTGATAGAGTGATAAGTAGAACTTGTCCTACTTTCGGCTAATGCACTCATTCAACTGTTTAAATATTTATCCACACAGAGGCTACGAACGGAAAACAAGTTGTTAAAGCAGCGGATAGAAGTTTTAGAATCGGAATCTTCTGAGTTAGCGAATAAACTGATACAGGGACAAGTGGGACGGGCTGAAGAGGTTGAAACGACTTTTGCATTGAAAAGAGAATTGGCTGCTGTTAGGCAGCATTATTTAGAAGCCATGAAGCATCTTGAAAATGTTACGCAGCAGTACCAAAACCTTTTGCTCGTCCTCGACGAAACTGTAAGAAATGACACTAACCATTATTTCATGAACTCCAAATTGTCTCTTGTCTTTTCTTACCGCTACCAGAGAGGTCCTGAGCATAATGGATCTTTGTTTAATTATTTACAGAATTCCACCAAACAGACTTCTATGGACGAAATCTCATTAAAGTCGGAATTGTTGAAGCAAAAGGAAGAGTTGATTCAGTGCCTCCAGAATGAATTAGTAGAAGTGAGATTGCAAGAAGCTGAGAACGCAGTTGTCATGTCCGACCTTAGATCTCGAATTCAAGAGCTGGAAGAAGAAAAGAAAAAGCTACGCGAATCTGTTGTGGATAATTCCGTTGCGCATTTGCAGGTACCTTCAAACTGAAATTGACTCTGCGAAGAAAACTTTTTTCTTCTTTCTTATTGTGTTTATTTTTGTGACGTTTAGGAAGAACTAATTGCGGTCAAACTGCGCGAAGCGGAAGCGTCATTATCTTTAAAAGACCTTCGTCAGAAAGTAGCAGATCTTACTGGACAATGGCAAAAGCATTTACAGGTATGTGTTCCATTTTTAAACTAATTTTTAGCATTTATGTGGTTCATTTATGATAATAATACAATTATTGTGTCTTTATCAACCTTAGGAGCATGACGACAATACAGGCGAGAAAAAAGGAACAGCTACTCCATTAGGAAATCTGTTTACATCTAGCCGCGTTGAAGTACAGAGGTTGGAGGAAGAAGTAATGACGCTCAAGCTACGAGAAATGCACACAATAATTGAACTCAAGGAGCACAGACTGAAAATTATGGAGTTAGAAACACAGGTAATTATGCAAATAAGTTGCAGAGCTCATGAATTAAGATTATGTAGTAGGACAGTTAATGTAATGACGCGAGTGTAGACGGGCATTAAATATGTTATTGCCATTGCCATTTTGTTTGTGGTTATTACAATACGTTCTCAGGTGCCTACTTTACTTTTACAATACCTCAAGTACAACAGCGATTTACATAAACGTCAGATATGATAGGCCAGCCTCGCAAATGTTAATGTTCTTGAACTTATAAAGCTGTAGATGCCTGCCTAAAAATTTATTTGGGTTAAGTTAGTTTGTAGAAGTGCATTTTTTCTCATCACAATCTTTCTCCATTTAGTAGATTTATTATACGTGTAAAGATATGTCTACTATATCTGACATTTTGTGGTGAGCTTGATATCTTTTATTAGTGTTGTGATAGCCATTTATTTACTTTCATATGGTTAAGAATTGATAAGAGTTGTCACAATTCAAATAGATAGCCATGAACTAGTCAAGTTTATTGCAGTAAATAGGTCAGCATGAGGGCTTCATTAATTTTTCATGCATAACCATAGCCCCGACATCGACAAAGTAGTTCATGACTGTTTTCTATTTCAGGTGCAAGTTACATCCAACCAACTGAAGCGCCAGGAGGATGAGAGCAGGCACTTTAAAGAAGAGCTGGAGTCCTCGTTTACCCAAAATAAAGAATTTCAGGCAAAACTTCGGGAGGAAAGACGGAGATATACGGATCTTGAGTCAAGGCTAAAAGAAGACTCTGTGCATGCTCGAATCAAAGATGCTGAGAAAAGCCAGGTTTGTGAAGTATACAAGCCTGGTTCTTGTAATATGTTAATAGAGGCATGATATTTTTTGTTCTGTCAATAACGAAACTTTTTTTTCAGAGAATGTTTGACTTGTCTCAACAAATATCATCTCTTAAATTGAAAAACCAAGAACTTTTGGCTGAAAAAGAAATGATGGGAGATCGATGCACCTCTTCTAATGGAAGTGAAAGTAATGGAGAAAAAATTGTCGATACCGAATTGGATACTCAAGAAAGAATAAAGGAACTACAAGAAACTATTACTGAACTTAATTCTCAGGTAAAATTGAAAATACAATCTTGTCATTTTCTGAGACTTTATTTAAATTATTAATCTTTACTAATCAATTGAAATATCAATTTAGATTCAAACATTACGAGACTCTCAAGTGCAGAAACAACCCTTGGAAAGTCAAATGACTACAGCTAAGGAAGTTTCGCAGCCTTTTCCTACTGTCGTGAACGGAAATGAAATTGAACCTTGATTCCGTACTGCATGTGTTTACTTCCCCTTGGCTGACCTGAGCAATTTCAATATTGTGGTCACCAGTACGCATACACATTGACAACGAACTTTCCATTCCTGATGGAGGGCACGAACTAGGTTTGTATGTAGTACCGTTTAGATTAGAAATTGTATGAAGACGTTGTTAAGGGTCATTTTAGATTCAGATCTGTGATTTTTGTGTGCTGCTATAGGATAAAGTACCTAGTTGTAGACGTAGTAGACTACATTCGTATTAATTAATGTTCAGTTTTAGCGAGTCGCATTATTAATTAACTGAATTGATTTCAAAATTGTGTCGTTCTGAAAACACTTGTATATTATTCGTTATAAAATTTCGGTGTCGCAAAGTCGTAATCAATCAGAGACGAAATACAGTATGCGAGTATAGAATGAGGGACTTGATGTAAATAATCAGCTAAGAACACCACGCTGCACATTTATATACAAACAACACACGAGTTGTCTCTTGTCTTGTTACACAAATGGAAAAGTATTACTAATAGACACATAGTGATAATAGAAACTGCTGGAAGTTTGCATTTGTATTATGAACCAAAAACTAAACCATAATTTTAGTATTCACGAGGCAAGGCAATATTATTTAATTTAACATAACACTGACCCATATATATTCTGCTTTAGTACCAAATAATGATAAGTAAACTCATTTATGTAACTGCAATGTTGCGGTATGTATTTATTGCGTGTGTAGTACTGTTACTTATAAATGTCAGTGTGTATTGTAACTCAAATGATAAAATAGTCACTTTTTAAATACGAGTGCTGTACGGCTATAATAATGAAACCTCACAAATGTAGATATCGACTAATAGAGCAACTTACCATTATTATTAATAAATAAATAACTAACTAGCAAAGCAAGTTTAAGATGTTTCATAAAATATGAGGATTAATATTTTTATAAGGTATTACTGAGGCTTTCAATAATTTCCCCAATGTAATTGTAATACATGTCAGTAAACATATAAAACTAGAGAATTATTCTACAACCATCATTTGAAAGATAGATAACACTAATTTCAGGAAAAACTGGATCACGTCTCCCAAAGTGAAGTAAATCCCATGTAATGAAATAACGCTCGAGTCGAGGCAGGCAATAGGAAATATAAACTGAAACTGTATACAACCCTGTGCTCTTTGTAATACAGAAGAAAATGTCTACCATGTTTAATATTAGGTACTACATATAATGGAATTTAGCAGGTATATAATTAATAAGGGAAAGAGTAACATTCAGCTTTAAGTAAACAAAAAATGTCGTGCTATTTATTTATGTATACAATATGCAAATACAGTTAGACACACAATTACTATGAAATACAAGCAGAGTCTACCCATCCGTTTCATTTCGCGTCAAACAAGATGCACCAACGTCAAAATATGCAAGAGTACTTCACGTAATTGATTTTGAATGCAAAATTCCACATTTTGTTTTTAGGATTTGGAATGAATGGTGGGGGATAATTTTGGTCTTGAAAACGTTAGTAAAATAACCAGACATTTCTTTACAGTTACAAACAACTTATTGCTACTCCATTCACATTGACCCATCATCACTAACTATACTACCACCAAAACACCATATCTTTGACTTAATTTGCAAACTGAATGAATTACTATTAATAGTTAACTCATTAATTAAATAATTCTTATTACAGTAATGATTACCTTGTCTATATGTAACTATATTATGTATATGTCGCAATACAAGATATGTGTAAGACGTAATAAATGCTATTATTACACCAATACATTATGATGGTTCGCACAATACAGCAGTTTTCTTTTCTTAATCGTAGCCTGTTGTTTGCAGGTACTACTATGTAAAAAGATAATCTCGTATTGTGCTTTCAAATTGTTACCTTATTATTATTATTAATAACTGTTAGATAATTGTATGACTCCTTTTTAGTATGAATAATATACCTCGTGTGCAGTGCTATGCTAAAACCAAGGTTGGAATATTATTCGCTTATAATTGTAGTAGATTCATTATTGTTGGCAATTACCTTTAACTCTGAAGTTCTTTAAAAATAATTAGCTCCGTAATAAATGCCAGACCATTTTTGCATTGGTACAAAGTACTTTGCAAAGGTTGACGTGTAATAATATCAGCTAGTAAATGAGATGTAGGTATTATTATTAAATAGTACATATATCTTAACTGTAATTTAAGGAACTATAAAAGTACAGTAGCGTGTATTGAAAAATTGTGTCATTTATGGATTGCATTCAAGTATAAGAAAATAACAGGCGAACATGGAGCGTTAACGTAAAAAATAAGTAAAACGTGTTAACTTAAAGGTTTTTGTACTTAATAGCTACGAACTGTCTGTTTGCAATATTATGAATAAAATTATTATTACAATTACTTACTATTTACCATTCTCCTCCATAATCCTTTCTATTAATATTCCTTAATCTCCGAAAAATAACATACTTTAATTTAAACCTAGACTTATCACTACAGGAAAACATTATTAACGCATTCCTTGCATGTAAGTATATTTATCAAGGTATTTGAGCAAATACTTCCGATTAATCATAAATAGTACACATTTCTTTACAATTCCTTAATTTTTTGGGAAATAAGGTGCACTCAGACGAATGGCATAAAATATTATTGGAAAACAATACTTTCTTTAGTACAATCGGAGAAAACATGCTAGTAGATATTGGCTACTATTTATTTATCGACATTTTCTTCTTTTTATTGTAAACTGAGCATTACGCACGTTAGGGAAAATGGGAAACGTTGGTTTAATAATTTGAACATACGATGATTCATATAAGTATGGTAGGGAAATGAGTGGTGCAGTTCTTTGTATGTTTTTGAGTGGATCCAGGCACCAGGAGCAGATTCAGATTTCATGATTCGTCAATGTTATTATGAATATGATATGGAATGACTATGAATAAAGCATGTGCGGTGAAAGTTGTGATCTCTGGAGCAAGAAGAGTGCGGAGGAGGTTTGGATGGGACTTCTCCGAGTGAGGTGATATGATACTTTGATACTTAACACTAACACTCCAACTGGAGAAACGAATTCCACAATAACACCCACTAGTTCTACCACTGACCACTAAAACCTACAATTTTCTACCCGAATACTTTCATTTCCCAGTCAATTTCTTTGAGTATCTCCCAATTAATTCGGGAGGGTACGTCCATCTCCTTCATCTTAGTCTCTCGTATTTACGAGATCTGCATTGTGAATAGTGTAAAGGGCACACTCAGTTTATTTCACATTTATCACTTTTACTTTGCATATGAGGAAAAGTTAAAAGAAAATACAAAATAAAGCAGTTTTTGGTTCAGTGTTGTTCATTTTTGTGTATATGGAACTATGGCAAAAGTCATTGTAATTGTGAAAGCGATTCTGACAAGAATTATTTTTGCAACGCATGGATTTATTGCTATTTGGCGAGTCACTGCCATTAAGCAAGATCCTTACTATTGGTACTTGGCTGCTTCAATACTCGCCCTCACCTTTGAGGGAGTTTTTACTCTAACTATCAAGAAAAATCAAGAATGGAAATGGTAAGTCCAGTTTTTTAATGCATTAAAAACACTTTTCTCAAAAAAGACAATTTCTTAGAATGTTTTCCTATAAACCATTATGAATGGATTTAGCTTAAAAATACTATGAATGCTTTGTAACGATTTTTATTGTACATAAATGATTTTTGGCATATTATTATACTGACAGCGTGAATTAGGATTGCTAAATTCTATTGATACCAATAAAATAGTAATGTTCAGATTTAGATGTTTGTGACATTTTGCGAAGCTGGACAGCTTTTTATTGATAGACCTTAGTTGCTTACTTTACATGCTCATAATTAAAATAGTAACCCCTTTTTCTTGTTAGAAATACAATTTGAAAGATGCGTGTGTAATCGCGTTTTTGAATCATTTAAGAATTCTAACAGAAACAGGAGGAGTACTAAAAATGCTAATGGTAAAATTTGCATAAATCTTCCATAACCCCAGAAGAGCTAGAAATTTGTTGCAAAAATAAAACTCTATTTCATACTGTTGGTGTTTGCTTATGTGTTCAAAATTTCATGAGTTCTATAGTATTCTAACGTGGATATAGAAGCGGGCAATGAAACGAAAGTCGAAAACATCATAATATATGAGAGTTTCCAGAGATCAGAGTTTCCAGAGATTCCAGTGTGTGTTAAGAAAGTTAACATACATAACAAAAATTATTCTTTCTGTTTGAATTGCATTGACATGTCATATTAATTATCACTGAATGGAGTACGCGATACAATTACCATGTATACCTGTATGTTATAAAAAAGCTATTTACCTGGTCTAAGCTACATGAGGTTGCATTAAAGTGAAGCAGAAATCTTTTTGACTTGGAAAGCAATTTGAGGAGTGTATGAAGTAAATCAGTGTCGAATGCATTCCGTCAGTAAGTGAAAGTATATTATAATAATAAGCAAGCTCTTGTCTCAAGCACCCCGACCACAGTAGTATGCATGCTTAGCATGAGCATGAGTGATGTGTTGTACTTAGATTGTTAACATACATTTTCTACATGTCAAATGATTTATTAAAAGTCATATAGATATTTATACCTACTGTACTGTTGAAGACTTGAAGGTAAATAATGTAACAAACAACAATAGTAAAAAAAATTGTAATAGTATTGGTACCTAAGTACTAAATCGTGCTGCATGTATAATGCATGTGTATAGACAAGTAAAAACGAATTTTTATGTTCAAAATGTTGGTACATTTTTAAATTTCTGTTAATTTCAAGGTAATAAATTACAGCATGCGTGTGTTCTAACTGCTATTGTGTTAATAAATCAGTTTTTCTGGAGTAGGTGTAATATTTGAATAATATCGTAGAATCGATAAATGGCAAAACAAAGGTTAAGACTTTTTATCTCATCAGAATTCTCAACTGTTTCCATTTCCATAAAATATGACTAGTAAAGCTACGGCAGAGCTACATATATGAACGTAACGCGTGTAGGGTATGTGCAGAATCCCTGGGAAGCTTCTGTAAACGTTTATGCATGTGTATAGTATTAAGTAGGTAACTACACCAGTCCACTTTACATGCCTATACATTAATACATAATATCTGAACCTGAACACCGAAATATAGAAAATGTGTCAAATTATGGTGTGATCATAATACGATTTCTTGCAAATGGATCAATAATGCTTTCAGACATTTTGCACTGAGAAAAACACAAAAGGAATCATTTCTCCCACTCGGAAAGCCATCAGTTTAGTTCAGATTTCAGATGGATGAATTCTCAACTACATTTCTATCTGAAATATATTCCTCTCCCTTTATGTTACCTTTAAGGCATATACAGGCACACGTACTAAACGATGATATCTACATTAAAATGTTTTTATAATATAACGTGTAAGCTTTTGTAGAGATCCGAAACACGGATGTACAACATACCTCCTCCTCCCCATGATGACCCACTCAACTCCATTCTCCACACATTTTATCTCACAATTTGTGCATTTACTTGTATCTCAATCTACTAACATCATCACTCAGTTCAGAGTTCACATAATATCTATCTGATTGTATTCTGGCAGCACCCACAAATCTTCTGACAGATTGATTGCAACTTTTTGGTTGACGCAGTGTCGCTTTCTCTCCTAAAAACTCCACTAACTTCATGTATTTTCAACAATACTCCCTCCTTCCCCTCTCCCTGTGCAACGACTTTCATACTTTAGAGCTACATCCTAATAGCACTCCTCCATGTTGTATTTGTATTTTGATGACCTTGCTAATAATAACATTCACTTCATTTACAAAAGCTACTACTGACGAAACTGACTATAATATGTTTATGTACTTCTGACTTTTGCAAACATTTTATGCATGTATTTACAGATAGTCATTTCAAACTTAGCAAATCGATCAGCTTCTCTTAAATGGATTATGAATGCATTCCCCAAATTTCATTCATCCTTTATCCAAATCCATTTCCCCAGCATCCACATACAAAATATGCTATTGACAAATATTATGCATAGCATGAATAGTTAAAGGAATATCCACTTATAATATTTTAGGCATACCTAGTGCTAGGTCTCGTAGGCTTAGGTAGGTAATATGGTTCCGTTTCATTCATTCATCTATTGATGAGCTCACTTCACACTTTTTAGATACCAAAGAATATATATACATCTGTATAATATTCTTTGGTTACATACAAAGGTTAAAGTAATCCCATAATAACAAAACAACCCAATAAATAAATGACCACTACAAAGAGTTGAGTGCAACCTTTATTTCGTATTTTGTGATGTGACATTTTATATATGCTAGCTATGTAAGTGTAGGTTTGGTGTATAAGCATAACTTTACATGGTAAATGCACTTGTGTGACTTTTTCTGAAAATGATTTTGTTTTGATTGCATTGATTCAGGTTTTGCCCAAGTGTATTCTTCTATTTATGCAGCGTCGTGCCAGCGATTTGGTTGTTGGAAGTAGATAAATTTGACCGTAAATTAGCGATGATAGCTGCTGGAATCAATTATACAGTTCCTGTTGTGCCCGTCACAGGAGAAGAACTTCCCCCACTTGATACTTTCGGGGTAATGCCCTTCGTTTCCACCTAAGTGTACTGCCTTTATATGGATGGTTGTGGTTTTAAATTGTTTTACTCTCATTGTACTAATTACATTTTATTTCATAATTTATGCAAGAGACAAAATATACTGCTGCATGCTGCTACAATCACCTGCGGTTTTATAGAATAGATTTAATAGAGACGGACAGAAAGTGAATCTATTGGCGTTAACAGGTTTTACAATTACGGTATTTTGTGTAAGACAAAGATATTTTTGTGAACACCAAGTCCAAAATTGAGAAATTGACGTGTAGCAATTGATTGTATCAAAGCTTCATTGTGAAAATGAGAATGGGATCAATTTTTGACCTCGCTTTTCGATTGCATTGTAAGCGTGTCTGAAGAATACCTGCTACTAATATCATTGGTGTTGTTGGTGGTAGGTATAGGGTATACATAAGAAGTATACATGTACAAGAACACAAACGAAATGACCGATTAGGTGTAAGGTGTAATAGCCTATGGCTTAGTAGAAAATTTGAATTTCTACTGTTTTCTATGTAAAATCGTATGTACCTAGCCGTGTTATAGGATAAAGTACATACTGCGATGGTTTTGTTTCTTACAACTATAACTTATAAAGAAATCAGGGCAGGGTCTTATAATAATAATATTCATTTCGATATCAGTACTTGAATAGGTACACATAGATTCGGTAGAGAAAGAGAACTGTCTCACAATTAATGTGTTCGTTTGCTGTTAGTGTTACATTAGTAGTACTGTTACTGTGATATTAGCTCCTTTCTTCTTACACTTAGAATTTGCACTATATAGGTATACAGTGATTCCCGTTTATATGTACAAGTACATGTTCAAGCCTGATTCTGAATTGCATAGCAATATACCTGGAAAAGCAGCGGATATTATTTATATTCATTTCCTTAAGGCGCTATACACATAATTGTATTCCCTAGTATATGTTTGCATGAGATATTTACTAGGTACAGACATTGTAGACTTTGTAGGTAAAATCTAACTAGTACGTATCGTAATGGAGAGTCTGTGGCTCAGTTGAGTCCATAGAAGATTTGAGGGAGCAAGAGAATTTCCAAGTGTTTGCGAATGGCCCATAAATCTGCCTGTGAAAATGATTTTTCTGTGAAGGAAACAAAGCGTGTTATAGTGCAAAAGCTTTACTGATAAGTGATGCTCGTCCGGCAGTTCATTTCCCTCGTTCCGATTCAACTAATAAATTTAATAAACCATCTAAGGTATTACGAATAGTTTCACCGCAACATGTACAGAAATATATATACATAATACATCCCTATTAGTATATGCATACAGTCACAGTAAAGTAATACATTTACCGATTTCCCTATGCGGACCCTGCAACCAAGATGGTGTACCTTTCTTTATGTATATATTACCTATCTAACTCACGCTTGAGACCCAGACCAATTGTAAGGCAGTCATACAGTCACAGTATCACGTATTGGTAATACTCTATGTTTTTATACATAAGACTAGGACTAGGACGTTAGTAGCCACTCATAGCTGATAGTATATACCTAGATCAATCGTGGAATTGGAAATGAGACTTACTAACTTATTAGTAGTATATAAATTGTATACTGTAGACTTACTTATATTTGTATATACAGGAGGCACAAAACCATATCAATTTAGAAATGACATGGAGTATTATAAAGGTGCAAAAGATAGTGAGAATTCCAATAACATTGTAGTAGGGCAAAAGGTATGTATAGGAAGGTAATAGAAGGGGCATAGGTATAGTAAGCGTATGGAGTAGTTTGCCATTGCCTCTAGGTCGAAGATGTAATAATGTAGAATAAAGTCATTATGAAACCATTACTGGTGCTCCAGCTCTGGAAAAGTCTAATGAGGCGTAACTGGCTTTAGATTCGTGTTAATAACAACTAGTAACAACCTTGAGAGTATATTAACTCCCTTAGTATACATCATAATATTTTATTACGACCACAACCACAACACCTATTTCCATTTCCTGTAAACCTAGCTCAACTTTAGCTGTGAGTGGCTTTGTTAAATTGTTAGTCAAAGTATGCAGACAAGAATGATATCGCTAGTTTAGTAAGGTACTTTACGGGTGGTATGCTGTATAAAGAGATACTTACATAGGACTTGTTGTTATAGACATGATCGATGAACACCTACATACACCTACATACAGGTTGTACGTATCGTTCCTATCGGGGTACTTACATTCCGTAATTATTGTTATACTCGTATAGGTTCTAGGAACTATAGACATAATCGAATTTTGTAATAAATTTTTCCAACATTATTTAGGTATTAGTAACTAGTACTAATTAACTAGGTAGCTTGAATGCTCATATAATGTTGTCTTATTTTAAGTGAACTATTGTATTCAACAATATTTCACAAGAGCAGAGATAATGAGAGTGCTTCGAAGTGTAATTGAAAGTTAATTGAAAGCCTTGTTAACTTGTTGTTTATGAATGATAGACCTCTATAAAGCAGAAAGGTTTGCGTGTACAACGTATGCAATGCACGACTATTGCTATTTATATGTAGCCAAATTATTGCAATGGCCGTTAATGGAAATGTTTTAATTATTGGCTTAATATGGGGAGACAAATTATGACTTTCTGTTTTTAGTTTTCGAATGAAGAGTATGATAATTCTAATAAATGATAAAGAATTGTACAAGATGATACTTTTTTATAGCTGATTAGCAATTGAAATGTTATTACTATTACTAGGTACTTTATATTGTTAACCAGTTTTCCACTCTTTGATATGACGGGTGTATAGGTGGAGATTAGTATTCCGGTGCAGTTGGATGCGGAAACGTGGGCAACTGTCATTGAGCAGCTGCTGATGTTAATTTTGATCATCGGAAGATGGATGTTACCTAAAGGAGGTCTCACTCGAGATCAATTGTCTCAGCTCCTGCTGGTGTACATAGGCACTGCAGCCGACATCATCGAATTCTTCGATTCTTTTAAAGTACAATACATTTTTGCATAATATATTACAGTGCCTATAATAAATATGTCTATACATAAATGTGTCTTAAACTTCATGTTATGCTCCAAATCCAATGAATACAACCTTTATTCCCTTATGGTGAACTTCTTAAATGAATGTAGAAAAGAAACTACAAAGATCCTTAATGGATACACATTCGAGTTTCATGCATGTATCGAAAATGAGATTGACCTTCACTTTTAACACTAGTGCATCTATATGTAATGAAGCGATACACATATAAATTCTTTTTTTGTAGGACGACAAGATTTCGTCGAAAAGAATACTGTGTTTGTTAATTCTTTCTATTTGGTCATGGAGTCTTCTTCAGTTCACATTTGTCTTGACAGCCACAAAGGCAAGAAAATTCCGGATTACAAATGAGATTGAACCTCCCATAGCCAAATTCAAAAACGGGATCATAAAAGTGAAAGAAGTTTGTTGCTCCATTGACGTGTGGGGAATTCTCATTAATATTATTCTTCAGGTTAAGAAATAAATGTACTTTTTACATTAAGTATTGATAATATTATACTTCTAAAGTGTAAACGATGATGGAGACAGTGTTTGAGACACAATATTTGCAAAAGTGTTTTTACACGAACAGGAGCAAATACAAACTTGTGAATTTTCAGGATGCCCCATTCTTGATTTTCCGGATGCTTCTTATTACTTACTACAAAATCATTAGTTATATGAACATCTTTTTTACCTGTAAAAACACGCTTGTGATCATTTTGCAATTCTATCGACTCTTTGTTGTCCAAATGGAGAAGAAAAAGGAAATGGAAAAGCAAATGAAGACTTCTACTGTCTCTGGTAATTTGGCAAAGGCAGTGGAGAGAGCTGCTTACATAGGCCCATCTGCAGATGCAAAAGGACGTTCAAGGGGGGCTAAAAAGTCTTGTATGTACAATACTATTTACGTAAATTCATATACTTTTGGACTTCATTGATGAAATTACTATTCTAATTCATACAAGATATTTCATACATGCAATTTATTGATTCAGCATCAGGTGCACAAAGGAAATCAAAGAAGCATCATTCTCAAGACTCAATTTCATCCCAAAATATACGTGCTGAGACGTCAAGAAAAGAGATTCCAAAAGTAAGTCAACAAAAATATTAATCAGAAGGAAATTGTATTTTAATTGTGAGCTTTAAGCACACAGATTAACACTATTGTCCTTACAGCTGTAGTTAGGATAGATTCATCAATGTTTTCCTTCAATTATTTTTAGAGTGGACGAAGAAAGTCTTTATCAACAGGAAATTTAACTAATCTGTGTGAAAATGAAGGAGAAACCGAGTTTTATGACACTGACAAAGTTTACGAAGATGACATAGAAATGGGTGTTTCCGGTTCTGTTGTGTCTGGTACAAACGATATAGAGTCTCAGGAAGATTCGGATGTGGCGAACGACGACGTATCCATAGCTAGTGAATTGCCCAAACACACAAGGAAGAACATAAGGTCAAGTCACAGAAATATGTTTAATAAAATCATGAGACAACTAACATCAAAATAAAACCTTGTTTCATATGCCATTTGCAGAATGAGTGAGAATCCTGGCGTGTACAAGATTTCAGGAAGTCGAAGTTCTCAAGCAAGTAGTGAAAGATATCAAGTGCAATGTCGTCAGGACACTGGCTATTCTTCCAGCTCCAAAGAGTCTGCTAACAGTAGCAGACGCGTAAGTCCGAATTTCAATTTACTTTCACCAAGGGGAAAAAACGTGTGCCTTCACATAATTATTAGTAGGTACTTATACATTGCTATATATTTAAATTTAAGGTAAGTGTATTTATAGACTGCCCTTTACTTCACTGTTACAACAATCAATTCCTGATTGTGAACGAGTAAATGTATAGGAGATAGAACTCTTCTCTATGTACATACAGCAGAAATGCAATAAAAAGATTGCTAATGAATGTCATAAAATAATACTTAGTATAAAATTGATGTGTATGTGTAGGGTAACTACATTTTAAACGACAGAGTTTTTCGTTTAACTTATTGTCTTATTTTAAGGGCCGAATTGTTCAACATGGCGGCAACAACAGAACAGGAAGATCTTCAAGTAGCAACCGATCGAGAAGTACAGCCCAAAGGTGTGTCAAATAATGTGTGTGTCATATAGGTACACGGTATATTGTATCTGATTTCCTTTCATATATCCCTTAAAATAAATGCTAGTATGTAAAACATTATTTTTACCTTTACATGGTTTAAATCACATGAGGGCTTAACACATTTTCCAAGTACTTAAGTGCACATATTTTATAGTAGAGGAAATTACTACCCCTTGTTGTTTTAGTTTATAAAACCTATTACCTAGTATTTACCGTAATAATTAATAGGTGTAAAGTGTAAATTATAAATCTGCCCTCCTATTCCTACCAACCAAACCTTTTTCCATCCCATAATCAGCAAACCGTAGACCCAGAGCATGTGTACTTATTTTGCAATTCCAAGAAATGCACGAAGGAAATAAATGCACGAATGTATTTAATGGTTGAATTTGTAAACGCTCTAGGAGGAGGAATTTAGTGAGCTCTCATAATTCCAGTTCTTTGGATTACGGTGATTCGGAATCCCAGCCACCATTGGATCGAGATACAGAAAATGAGAGAATTTGACAACGAAGATCTGCCATAGGCGTTGTTTTCGTTCTTTTTCTTGTCATATTTGGCCTTTGTATGGTTGCCATTTACGGAGGAATTAATCCCAAGGGATTGGTTCTCAGAGAAACTTTTAGTGTACGTAATTCTACACGTCCCACCCCGAAGGAAATTATAACAACAGTTGAGCCTTTGTTAGTATATCCAGAAAATGTCACCAAAGCTAATGTTAATCTTAGTTCTGGAATCCTTGTCGAAGATTACGGTGACAATAAAACTAAAAATAATTACAATGAAACTGATACAACTAAAATTTTAACAAGTCTTCAGGAAGGTTCAAAAGAACCTGAGGGCTCATCCACTTTTGACATCGGCGGCACCAGCACTAACAGCACAAACACTCCGTCACTCCAGCTTTCAACACAAATCGATTCAGTCTTCACTGAAACTACAAGTTTGACTTGGAAAGTGACACCAACTTCAAGCTCTTTCTCTTATAAAGATAATCCTATAGATATAAAACAATTAGTCAAAACTCCAATGAGACACGCAAGACATCGATCTTTCTTCCTTTACAAATACAAATCCTCTAGAGATTACATCCTTCGTCCATATCCATTGAAAGGAGATGCAGATTAAATCATTTCTAATCATTTTTAGAACAATGTTGGATTAATGTAATTTGTCCATTTTTATTTACCACCTCTGTACAATTTTACTATTACTAATATCGTGATGTCTTTAAAACTTTCTTACATTTTGTGCTCTGTACACGAAGACATGATGTTATGTATACTATACCAACATAAATACACTTACAATAATAATATTATCGAACTAACCTACTATAACCTAACCTAAACTAACCTATATAGCTTAAACAATTCACATACACTACAGATTAGGCCGATCCCCATAATCCTATTAGGCAAAAAATATTTAAGTTGATTAAAATAATTGCTGTTTAAAAACACATTTAGTGAGAACATAAAATTGCAGCTGTAAAATTACTTGAATTACAAATTGCAAAAATATAACATGTACCTCTATCTACAAAATAACATTTAAAGTATTGTGTGTAAATGTTAGATTTTATAGTAGTATACCTATAATACCTACATGGAGATACATAGTACGTAGCATTAAAGATTGAAAATACTTATGAAATGGAATACGCTGTCTATCGATATACAATAGTTTATCTATACTTTTCCTTTCACAATCTCACACTTTTGCTTATTCTGATGTTACGCTTCACTCATTTAATAAACGCGATACAATAAAAATATTTGACAATTTAGCCTGAATAAACTCAAATCTCATTTTCATTGCAACTCTTCGCAAGTTCTTTTTTTGAGGAATTAAGAGAAAGATATAAAGATTGCCATTATCAATCGAAATTCGAAATAGTCTTCATCTGCAGCATTGTTTTTAAGGAAAGCAGGGATTCTTTTTATCTTAAATATACCTATACCTATATATTATGTCCACCGAAGGGACGAATTATATGAAATTACAAATTACAACCCTTTGTTTCTTTAAAATGTTCTATTATATGTATAAAAATGTAGGTAAAGGCATATCTAAATATTAACCAACAATAATACTGCTGACTATATAATTATTCCCATTGAATGATTCGATTTTTCTCGAGTTAATTATCTTATGCTAAAAGCTGAAAATTCCTCCCGGGGTATTTCCACACAGAAATGTGTATTGTATACAGAAATGATGGCCTAAATTAGACAAGGGTCCTGACTGAGGTTTATATCTAGGCAGGTTTTAAACACGAGACATAAATATTTGTAAGCAGACGCAGCAAATGAGATAGACAAGACAAAATGTAAGATTGTTGAGTGAATTCTAGATTTATTGAGATTGTTTCACTGGAAATACTGGAATGGAATGGATTGAATGGAACTGGAGGATTCTCCTGGTTTGATTTGATGGATGGGGATGACGGATGAGGATGAGACAAGGAAAGAAGAATGAGGCTGTTGTGTGTGTTGGCTCTGGCTCTGGCTGTGGTGAGACTTTTTGAGACAAACAGAAGTGTTAAGTATTCGACGTTTGAGGAATGGGATAAGTGGCGCAGTCTTTGGACGTGGAGGGTTAAAGCGTGGTGGAAGAGTCACTCACGAGCGGCACAGTTGTAGACTTGCCATGCTTTCCATCAAATGTGCAGCTCTCAACGTCCGACTAACGCTAAAACGTACATCCACAATTTTTCGTTTTGGAAACGACAGGCCAGCCGTGTGAATGAGGCCAAGAGTTCTCCACTGTTTCCACTGTGAAACAGCCATGCAACGGAGTTGCAGCCTTCTTTTCATTTGGAGAGGAATCAGTCAAAAGTTTTTAGACTAGAGACATTCGGTCGGCGAGCCATTGGATTTGGATTGTATAAAATGAGGTAAAATCATTCTTTTATTTTGTCAAAATTTTAATCGGTTGGAATTTGGAATTTATTGTCATTTCATTATTTTGTATTTTTAGTTCGTTGAAACTTCAAAAGCGGCTGGCAGCCGCTGTCCTTAGGTGCGGTAAAAAGAAGGTCTGGTTGGATCCTAATGAATCTGCGGAAATATCGGCAGCCAATTCCAGTATGTTGTTATTTTTTTCAAATTAATAACTGTTTTATGGTCAATGATAATTTGATAATGAATCAGCGTATTCCTTAATACGGTTTTGAAGGCGGATAAAATGAGAAGGTGCCTAAAACTCATGTGTTTTCAGCCACTTTGTGTTCATCACCCCAGACACCAGATCTTGAATACGAAAGGAGACAATGGGAAATGACCAGCGACAATGTTTTAGGAAATCTTTTTTCTTTCGAATGAGTTAAATTACACCTCGGCCTCGGTAGGTTTTATAGTTTTGAAGTACCAATCGATTTACGAGACACTTTTTACGTAATGTGAAATGGCTGATACACCAATGAAAAGCCGACGTAGATCAAAAGTATTGTAGTTGTTTACATATCGTCTTGTCGTATCTTCATCTCTTTCTCTTGCACACTGTGATGTGTACATAAAAATTTGTCGATTGGTATTTCAAAACTATAAAACCTACAGAGAGAGAGATGTAATTTTCTAAAACATTGTCGCTGGTCAATGGACATTATCTCCTTTCGTTTTCGAAATCTGGGAAGAAGAAGATAAAGTGGCCGAAAGAACATGTGTTTTAGGCACCTTCGCGTTTTCTCCGCCTCCAAAGCGAATTTTTACAAATTATGGAATACAGAATACTCTAATTATAATGGATTAACTGATGTTAATGGGTAGATTCCCGTTTATAATGACATAGACCAGTAATCGCATACTCGTGATAATTTTTTGAAGTGTTACTGAATTTACGTATAATATTTATGTAATTAATTGTAGCCAATTCACTTTCTTGTTGAGCATATTTGGGTTAAATGATTATGATAAGTAATAAGTATTTTATTATGAACTAACTGTGAAATATTTATATTTTAGGACAGTACATTAGAAAGTTGGCAAAGGATGGTTTAATAATCAGAAAGCCTGTAGCGGTCCATTCAAGAGCCCGTGTCAGGGCTAATACAGAGGCCAGACGAAAGGGTAGACATTGCGGACCCGGAAAGAGGAAAGGTACGGCCAATGCACGTATGCCTGAGAAACTTTTATGGATCAAACGTATGCGTGTTCTTCGTCGTCTCCTTAAAAAATATAGGTAATTTTCGTTACTTATTCATTGTTACTAATCGATTGTGATTTTGTAATTCTAATTCTTAATTCTAACAGAATGAATGACTGATAATTTGAATCGCCAAATCATGAATACAAATAATTATTTGAATTTGAAATTCTCATGCTGGTGCATCGATTTGTTTTCACCAATAAAAAATGGATCACACAAATCTGTAATAATAAAAATGTATTTATGTTCACAGAGAAGCTAAAAAGATCGACCGCCACCTTTATCAACAATTGTATATGAAAGTTAAAGGTAACGTATTCAAAAACAAGAGGGTTTTGATGGAATTCATTCACAAGAAGAAGGCCGAAAATGCCAGAACTAAAATGTTGAAGTAAGTGTTTTAGTCATAATAATCATTATATACAAAATACAAGTGAACAGATAAGGATGTTAACTAGTTTTTCGTGCATATTTTATAACATAGAATTGTAAATTCATTGCCTCTACTAACTCTTTATTTAATATTAATTACAGTGACCAAGCTGAAGCCCGTCGTAGCAAGGTCAAGGAGGCCAGAAAACGACGTGAAGATCGAAAAGCGGCTAAACAAGCGGAACTTGTATCTGCTGCTCAAAAGGATTAATTTCTTGAAATATTATCTTTAATAAAATCGATCATTTTGTGACGGAATTTCTATTACTTAAGTGGGTAAAGTGTAAAATATTTATTTATTTTATACCTACTCAACATAAAATCATATTCATATAAAAAGTAGAAATAACGAGTAAAAATTAAGTTTTTTATTTTAAAGTGGCAAATATTTAGGCAATCGGCATCAGGAAACCAAAAACCCATGGTTTTTTCGTCAAAAACCATAACACACTGGGTTTTTACAGGGTTTATGGGTTGTGGTTTTTGCCAAAGGCGGATAATTCAAAATTAACATAATTATAGTACAAATTAGCCTGATGTATGTATTTGGCTTATCCCATTGGACACGACACAACACAAAAATTAAGTTTTGCACATTGAATCTTTTATGCAATTAAATAAAAGCTTTTTTAAACAGTCTTGTCTTTTCCTTTCTTCCCTTTAGGGCTTCTATGAGATTTGCACAATTTGAAAATTGAAGTCATGTTATATACAATTCGGCTTTGTAATTCAGAATTAAGAGTGAAATGTATAATGTGCTAATAACTGTACTGTTATATTGTTTTATATATAATATATTGTTAATATGGTGTTTTTAACCTTATATCAAGCCAAAATCTTGAATAGTTGTAAATATTTTTATCTTATTATTCTTTATTGCAATCCTTGTTTGTTTATTCGTTTCTGCTTTAGCACAGTTCAATTAGATGAATTTATGTATATTTTATATTAAGCGCGTATTGAAAAACCAAAAACCCATGGATTTTGCAATTTTACACTACCCAAAATCCCATGGATTTTGCAATTTTACACTACCCAAAATCCCATGGTTTTTGCAATTTTACACTACCCAAAAACCCATCAATAACCCTGGTTTTTTATGTGTTTTTAGTTTTTAGGTTGCAATGCAAATTGCAACCTAAAAAAAATTGCAAAAACCATGTGTATTTCAATGCGCGCTTAAGGTGACACTGCACACTACGTGACTTTTTTTTACCGATTCAATGATTTCTCCGGATTGGAGAATAAATTCAAAATTCGGGATTAATCACTTTTGAAGCTAGATTATTGGTCCTTCATAATGTGGTTTTAGTTTTTCAAAAAAACTGATAACTAGAACTTATTTGGGTTTTCACACAAAATACCAAATCCGGCCTACAGTTTTCACTTTTTCTAAAAACTAAAACCACGTTATGAAAGAGCAAGAATCTATATAGCTTTAAAAGTAAAGAGCCATAATTTTAAATTTATTCCCCAATCCGGAGAAATCATTTAATTTGTAAAAAACTACTGGACTTTTTTTACAAAAATAATTTTATGTGTAAAAAAAGTCACGTGTGGTGCAGTGTCTTCCAATTGAACAGTGCTTAAGCAGCAACGAAACAAATCGGATTGCAAAAAGAATATCATTGACATCACACATCACGATAAAAATATCATTGACAACAATTGAAGATAAATTCGATTTGATTGTTTTAACAATATAATATTATATATTAAACAATTTAACAGTACAGTTATTAGCATATTATACATTTAACGCATCTGAATTTATGAATTACAAAGCCGAATTGTATTAATATTTTAATAAAGGTATTCAATTTTCAAATCTTACATGACAAATCGCACAAAGCCTTAAAAGGGTTGGTTCGGTGGCATTGTGGATTATTCAAAATCGCGGCCAAAAATGCAATAATAAATCAAATAGCTTTCAGTTTTATAGCACAATAATGTGCTTTCAAAAAAATGAAAAATATAAAAGCCTTAGGCTTCTATAATTTTTTTAAGTAGGTTATTGTAGAGAAAAATCAACTGCACAAGAATCTATGATTGCATTTCAAAAAAAGTTTCTAACAGGAAGCTATTTGATTTATTATTGGTTTTTTGGCCGCCATCTTGTATAGTCCAGAACCCATCATTAAAGGGAAGGAAGGAAAAGACAAGACTGTTTAGAACAGTTTATTTAACTTTTGTGTCCTGTCCAATAAGCCAAATACATACAATAATCTATATATACTAAAATTATGTTAACTTTGAACTATCCGACTTTAGCAAAAACCCAGTGGTTTGTGGTTTTTGACGAAAAACCCTTGGGTTTTTGATTTCCTGATCGGCCGGCATACATTTTGATGTGCTGTACACGCGTGCAAGGATGTATCTAGCGGCAGGGTAGGTGCCACTCCGCCCGAAATCTTAAAAAGGAGGTTATTTAGGGCATAAAAGTGTCTAAAATCGCAAAATTTTCATTAGTACCTCGTAGAGCTGGTAACGGGCAGATATTTTCCAACTCGAACCCGCCCGAACTCGGAAATTTTAAGCCCGAACTCGCCGGAAACCAACTCCCTTTTTACATTACATATGATTAAATGAATAATAATTTGTACATTTGTTGCCCGAACTCGCCCGAACCCGAAACAGCGGCAAAGT
>JAQFYB010000867.1:0-41885 GCA_034694085.1 Pogonognathellus longicornis
CAGCAACTTGCTATAACATTCCACTAACACATATTATATTCCTACTTAAATCCCGGATATATAAAATATGGTATATTTGTAAGCTTAGATATTACTAGTAGAAGTAAGGATTATTTGTTCAATATTTTATACATCTTATACGCCCACACTATGCACTGACTAGTATACCGTAATAATCATAATGCATTACAAATTGATATGTCCTTGCTAAATGTTTCCACAATCCCACTCTATCTGTAAGTGTGCAGCCCTTCTTCACCTGTGTCCTAAGTAAATAAAAGAAAAGTTCAAAGTTACATTGGCTATAGTGTACTACTTGCATCTTTCATGAATGGTTTTTATTACCACTGTATAGACACATACCAAGGTGGAAATAGTTATAGCATAGCACTTACTACACAGCGGAAGTGCAGCATTTGGTTTTGTATGCCTATGTACTACAAAGTCGAAATGAGAATTCCTTTGCTACACACACCGTGTAGTGCGGGTTTGTGCTATCCACGTTAAAAACCGAAATACACAAACACGGTGCCAGGATTTCCTCTGCGTAGAATTCCATCGTCCGTCCAAAAGTAGTCCAGATTTCTACAGATAGATATCTCAATCATTGAAGCTTCTCCATGCAATAAAATAAGCCAGGCACTTTTGTGTGCATCTTTATACTATCGCATTGGCCTTGAAAACTAAAATCCCTTGCCATATTCTATAATATAACACATGCATATACATTACTTAGAATAGATATGAATCCTTTTAATCTACTTAAATTGATTTTACAGAAAATTTCATATAATGTTAAACATTCTGAAAGACCTTTTAAGATCATATTGTTCTGAAATTAAATATGTTTATAATATTAAGTACATTTTAAATACAATAATTTTTAAATCTTTTGAAAATACAAAAGTAGCTTAGCATGCAATACCTGTTTATTAGTTTTTCCATAGATTCTAAAAATTATTATTGGGACATGGTTTATGGGCAGGATTGTCAACTGTGAAATTTACGACCCCGTCGGTAAATTTGTGTGTACCGAATTAACCAATTTCCTGAACCAATTCGCTAAACAAATATATTTTATGGTCCGTGAAAATTGGAGACTTTTGGAAAATTAAGATTTCAAAAATCCCTTAAGCATGTGCCAATTTGAACAACTGAAATTTGGAAAATATAGTGTATTCATACACCGCGGGTTGTCCTTTCTCACAAAAGGGTTCGAAAAAGAAAGATGAACCCAAAGATCCTAATTTGATTCCCATACATTTCTACATCCATTTACACGCTTTAATTTATTAGCAATACAAGCATTGCGTGGACACCTAAATAACAGCACTAACGCGTAATGGCACATCAAGGTCGAAAATTAATAGTTGCCATTTACAAATACATTATGTAATAATAAATACATAATGAGAATCTCCATGCTACTATGAGAAGTTAAAGCTATGTAACTGGTACTAATGCCCAGGGATTCCAAGGATACTCTTTCCGCTTTAGTTTACATACCTAAAGACATTGTGTGGTTTGGCTTTTTATTGGTATTTGCTACATTTGGTGTAAAATCCCCTGTTACGTCTATATAGACCGTTAATACCATTTCAGTCTATAAATTGACATTCCACTTATAGTAATATAATCTACAGAAAGAGAATACGAATGTTGGCAAGAAGAAAAGAAAGCCATTACCCGAAAAGACCATGGGGGTACGTAGTAAAGTAACTAAATTAGTTATTTGATGCAATATACTTACCTTATACCTCCATAAGTGTGCAAGGCGATAATAACATTACAGCCTTGCCCACTTAATGTAATGGCTACACAGATCTTCGTTATAATAGGATCTCCTGGAGTGATAATGGTAATGCCTCAACTACTAATAAAATAATGTCCACTTAGCCGATAATGTTTCCTCTATGAATTACATTGTGTGTATTGTAATTGATTATCTTTTAGTGTATAACATAGATACATGGACACACAAAGAATATAGACCTCCGTTTTTACTGTTTATTGTTCTAAGGATTTATACCATGCACCAACCTATAGATGAAATAGAGAATGAGGATGTGTTAAATTGCAGATAAATAATTCAACGAAGAGAACATTGGATTGTTCTGCTGGACTGCTCTTATACTATGCATTAATAATGTTAGTAATGGGCTACAGAAGTTAATCGCAGCATTTGCTAAAGCAAACCATGCAGGTTAATGAATTGGTCAAACTGTAAAACGATGTCATTAATTCTATCGTTTTATTTAAGTCAATTAATGTAATTATTAAAGCATTCAATACTAATACACGTTATCTACAACCTTAGAAATTAACACTACAGTGTAATGTATTAGTAATTGTATATATAACGATGATGAGCAATTGAATATTATAATTAAATGTATAATAGTAATGTATGTGTAATAGTAATATGAATAGCATTTATAACACGATTAAAGTTTACAAAATTTAAGTAGCGTGTGTTGCTGTAATGTGATTCAAACATTCCATATTTTACACTCAAAAGTAAAGATGCACGTTGACTTATATACGTTGAAACTTTCTCGCTACTATAAATACACATTACACAACGCAAGCAAATGATTGGATAAATTCGAAAAGATCAAAAAAATTTGTATCAATATAAACAAAGCTTAATGGTAAAGAATAAGGAAAGGTAACTAAAAGGATACTACTACAATTTGAACGGGAAAAATATATGATAATTATTGGTTGCATTAAAAATGTTGTTGTAATTAGTTTCAAACTAGATTTGTCGAGATACCTACGTGATTTGCCCGTGTTAAGAAACTACTATGTTTTTACAAAATAACATTTAACTTAAAGAAAGAAACGGTAATTTTATAATTATGAGGTTGGGGCTGTTGTGAGTGTTGTATGAGTTGGAATTGTAGGAAGCAAGAAATTTCATTCGAATTCTATTGAATTATTCTTAAGCTTCCTTAAAACACAAACACAATTACTTAATGTTAGCTTTAATTAAATCTTACAAGAAAGACTGTTGGAACTCCACTGAAGTACTACTTTAGTAATATAATGATTGTATTTTAATGAGATGACACATGAGCCGGAAGAAATCATTGTCTTTGTTTTCTTAGTATGTTTTTAACATAATAGAATAGATACAACCATTTAGATAATAGTAACAATCTCAAAAGAATTCAATGTTTTCAAACATTTTCTATGTGTATAGACTACCATATTATTGCGATGTATTTTTATATGAATGTAAAATTAGAATGTGGGTGTCAGTGTTTCATGTGGTTTAGTTGTATTTGTAGTTTGCATGTCTGTAATACTATTATGTGTATAGTTTTGTTTGGTGCTTCATTTACTAAACGGGGCATCAAACACTACACTCTACACTACAATAACAAATTATCCAAAAGGATTTTTGTGGTTTACCATAACATAAATACATGCTACTAGAATTTACTAGATTACCTATTACAGATGCATATTATTATGCAGTGACATTGACAATATGTTTTTGGTACGTAAAAATAAATGAGGTCAGATTGATAGTTCCTGTAACAAAAACTAACACCATAAATCTTTTAGATGTAATGTAATCAAAGTGGACGTTTTAAATGTCATCTCATCTGCCGTATGTCTGACTGCATATTTGCAGGTACGAATAACAGATTTTCAACCCCACAAAATCAAAATGTGGGTATTTTATTTGAAAATAAAATAAGAAATCATTACTTTTCTTTTTTGTTAACTAGTACTAGTACTTCATAAATGAGTTAATGTTTTAAACCTGCATTTAATAGATAACCAGATCTGAAGATCTAAAATAGTTTCTCATTTTAAAATAAAAAAGTTTTGTTTCAGGAAAGTAGGAATGAAAAATAAAGTAGATGAATAAGTGAAACAAATTAGTAAGTTTCAAAAAGTTTACATATAAAACTGCAATTAGATCCAGTTTTGTAACTAAACAATCATATACATCTAGGTGGATAACATTTTATCATGGAGTTGTGTGTAGTAATGCTTTCCCATGATTCTAAGGGTTCGGATTTCAGTAAATATTTAAAATAATGCATACTTGAGGCCATAGACTCAACGTCAGTGTTTGCATAGTTTAGTTTAGAAAGGCAAGTTAAGCTTGATAACTCACATGTACTGTTTAGGTACTTGAAATGACGCAATGTATAATAGAATTGATTTTCTAAATAAACGCAGACCCTGATTAAACGGAATTTGATGGATTTGTTTTCAAAAAATTAATGCTGCATGGCATTGCTACACTAAATCCAATTATGTAAGTGAAGTTTGCAATTGATAATACCTAAAACCTGCTGAATCTACTATTATTATGTTATGCCATATACAGACGAATCGTAGAATACAGAATATTTCTTATGTACCAGACATTTTACTAGCTGATTAATGTTAATAATACACATACTATATAGCACAACATTACACTTTAAGAAAATATCTACCACATACAGATGTAAAAGATGTCTCGTAATTTTAGTTGTATTCGTTCGGTTGGATCTTTTCACCTGAAACTAAGAAACTATTCAAAACACAGAGACACAAACACGAAATAATAATAAATTTGCAATACTCACATTAGAATATTAAGGAAAAATATGATTAAACTTAAAACAATTATTCAAACCCGCGATGTCACCACACGACGATATCATTTCAACAAATGAATTCACTTTCTACTCTTACTTACCAATTACGCATTATTTCCAATAATACTTAGAATTTACTACAACAGTGTTGTACATTATAAACTTTGCTAACTAACTGCATAAACGGGAAAGAATGCGATCGATTTAACTATAATATACTTAATAATAGCACGACAACAATATTAAAGTGTTGAATCTTCCTGGTGTTTTAGTACCTACAGTAATTCTACTAGTTACACTATTCAGGATTGCTTCTTCATTTTCTGATTAACACTAAATAGAATTTCGTCGAAGATTTGCGAATTTTTGTGGACTAAATGCTTGTTGCCGTTATTGGTAGTCCATCGGTGTCGAAGCGTGATTGATGAGGTCATTTGAACAAAGTGTCGTAACTCAGAATAATTTGCGAATGAATCACAGTAGGAGGAAATGGCATTTGTATAGATGTTTGTTTGGTTTTGAACATTCACAAATCCACGTAAGATGTTTGTATTTTATAAACACTCGACAACAAATTCAATCCGCTTCTTCGATAGCAACCACACGAAGAAATCCACCTTGTTCACCACCACCAACACGACCCACTACGGGCAGGTTATTCAAGTTTTCAGCACTTTCATCATCTGAAGATGCGGCAGGTTCCTCTTGGCGTGGAGGAGAATTTTGAAGAGGTGGAGATGGAACACGACGTAATTGTTGATATAAGCCACCTCTTCCTCTCACTACACCATGTAAATTCGTTCTGCACAACCTACAAAAGTTGTCTCCAGCTGTTGTCGTTTCCGCGTCGGCAGCATCGTAAAAAAGCAATAAAAAATGATATTATTTGCTCACAAATTACGCATTGGATTGAACATTGTGATCCACAATATGTTCAATCCAATGCTGTTATATAAATCATTCACAATTAATTAAATGTAATAATTGAATGTAAAGAACATACATCTAGTGTAATGAGTGCAAACTGGACAGCAATTTTCTTCAAGAGGAAGCTGCTTTCCACACAAAGACCAATTTGGACAACGAGCTAATAAGCAAAATAAAAATACACGGATAAATTACATAGGTAGGTTAGGTACTATGAAAAGTAATCCATAATATATAGTAACTGTAAGATGCAACATTGCTAAACGGGAGACTAACTTAATCTTCGAGGTCCGATTGAACGAATATCCGTTGCACAGAATGGACAGTAGGAATCCATGACACGGCGAACTGGATCCCCTGCGATGGTGTCTTCTACGTTATCCACATTCCGTCCTTCGTAAACTCGACCATACCGATACGTTCTCCCCCGACGTGATCTTCTTTCAGGTGCCATTGCTATCTCGAATTTCTAGCTGACAACTTACAGGATACTTCCAGGACAATCTGAGAAAAATTAACAGTTCTATGTTAAACTGTTCTTTCAAAAAATGTGTAACTTGATAAGCCAAGTTAAAGATTTATTCTTTGCTTTTTCTGTCTATAATATCTGATTTTTTTAGCTAAATAAAATCTATCATCTTGTAAACAGATTGTTCCTGGAAGTTCTGATTCTGATCATTGTCAATGAACTCTAAACTCCAACTTTGTTTACTATCAGTTTGCCTTGCCAAGTATGGAGTTGTGTAACACAAGTTAGTTTAACGACTTGTACACGCAATATATGCTAATGATAATGGCAATTGGATTAAGATAGTTAGCTCACTGTGGTACATACACAAATCACTGTTAGTAGCAGCTATCGCAAGTGAATACATGTATAAGTGTAGATATAGTAAGACACTATTTTATACGCTACCATAATCAGATTTGTTTATACCAAGCTTGCAATAATTGTGATACACACACGTTTAATAACCCATTGATCTAAAACTACGTACAAAAAATTTTGCATATTTTTATTTTGCTACAGTTTTGCAGAAATGTAATGGATATTGTGTAATTATAGAACGTTAAGTCTAACTAGGTTTACTTATAGCACACTCCCACATATTAACATAATGCGAAGTAACTGAGAAGAATTATATTAAAAATATTATATCTGTATAATATACATGTAAAACACTAGAAAAAAATCAGCATCAGAAACAAAAAATTAAATTGTAAAATGTGAAATTCGGACATGGGATTATTACATATTATTGACTATAAAATATAATCCATATAAAAATATATACTATTGTATTGTATTTTGTATTGGTACTTGACTGATTCAACATTGGATAGGAAATTGATCCATACCTAGTACATGGCTGGAATTTACTAGCTACATATTTCTATAGTTCAATATTTGTTTTTTCTTTTGTCTTTTATGTTTTAACATAAAATATTTTCAGAAATAATTATTGCTAAATACAGATGGCCATCAGCGACCTGCAAGTTAATAATTTTGCTAATTTCACGCTTCCATCGACTGATTTACTGGCAGCACAGCCCTAATTTGCACAGCTCTACGTAGTAACTCGAGAATTCATAAGGATGCTTCCAACTTCCGAAAATAATCGATCCTACTGGATATAAAAATAAATACACCTTATTAAAACAAACATACGTATACATACGTTTCTGTTAAAACAAACCTTCCCTTACAACTTATACGTACCTATTCTAATATAAAGCACACTTTTCATTCCTTGTACCTCTAGCCTCTACCTATATATATAAAAAGAAGGCACAATATTTCTTATATTTGTAATCACCTTACTAAAATGTTTTCAAGCTACCACGTTTCAAAACCCCCCAGCTAGTGGTATAAACCAAGTTTGAGTGTCTACACGTTCACAATGCTGAATGTGGAAAGATTTAGTTGTACAAATGGAAATGATGAATATTGCACATTACAAATTCACGATACTATCAATAAGAATGAACTATCACTTTGCGAAATAGCAACAACAAAACAACACAAGAAGAACGACGACGAAAGTGTAGCATACGTTGAAACGTTGATTGCGAGGACTTTGAAGTGTTAAATGTGCTATAGATCTATTTTCAATTGCTTGGCCACTCCACAAATGCAATAAAACTCACTCTTGTGTTTATAATTAGATTATCAGAAGATTAATTTTGGGTACCTTACCTTTCAGTTACCAAATCCTACTAACTACCATTTCTCTCTTTATCAACTTCACAGTAAGTCAGAGCAACTAACCAAGGCAAGACGCAAACAGCTGATGATTGGTTTGTTTGTGTATTTGGGTTAGCCAAGGGTTGGGTGAAAGTTCCTCAAGTCAACACATAACACCATCACCGAACACACATTCAAAAACTCGTCTATAAGGATGGTCCATTTCTTTTTGCTTGTATGCCGTAACCACAGCTGATTGGTTGTTTACATAAGTTGAAGTGTGTTCATTGGTCTAATTCAATCACGTGACATTTGGAGGGGGTCTTCGTTTATAGTTTGTGTTTTTGTTGGCCTTGTTCTGTGTAAAAGTACAAGGTAGAAATTGTGAACGGGAAACAGGGACCGTTTAGCACGACACGTTACATTAAAGCGGGACTTTTCAAATTCAACTTTTAAGGGCCTTTAAGTTTAGAGTCTATAGAGGTAAATAAAACTAATATTTAAGTATTTTAGATGATTTTAGTCATCAAAAAAAATATATCTCTAATTAAATCGAAACCTTTGAAGTAGTTAAGATTATTAAGGGTAAGTTTTGTCAATCAATCAATCAAACGATATAATGTATTATTTGAAAAATAAACATTGGATTTTGTATATAATATTTTGACTTTTATTTCAGCTCGACCTGTCAGCTGTCACGGCTTTGTAAACGTTGTATCTCAGCTGTTTGTTTTTTGTCTGTCACTGTGTCACTTGATGGATTTGGGCTGATGGACACTACTTAGGAAGATAGATGTTGGATCGTTGTCGTCGTTGATTTATTTTATATTGTCTTCGTTTGATGTTTGAAATTTATGTTTAACAACTGTAAATTGTAAACGTTAAGGATAAGTTGTTAGTGTATACTGAATAATTGATGCCAGAATTATTTTAAAAGGATCACGGTCATTAGATTAGGTCATTAGATTCAACTTCAAGACACTCGTCAGGGTTGGTATTGCTAGTAATGTAAAATATCCGTATTCAATCATGGCAATGAAGCGGACTTTATTCTATGTGGGACATTGTGCTAATTGTGATTTACAAACAACATTGGAATGTTCCAATGAAGACGATGTAAGTTTAATTTAGGAACTTATTGATTTTGAAAACGAATTCTGTAATTGAAGTGTGTTTTAGCAGCGTTGTTCTCGTCGTAAGAAGACCTTCAAAAGTTGAAGCGTGAAATGGTGATGTTGCCAATCGGTTTCAATTGAATTAGTAACTAGAAACAGTTATCACTGCTTCGTTATATTTGTATAGTGTGTATTGTAGTGTGTGTATAGTGAATCACTTTTCAATATCTTTGCTAATTACTTCAACTTCATCGTTCGGCCTAATAATCCAAGATGAGTTCTAGCTGGATAGTTCAAAAACAGCTTCGATATCATTACGATGGTGGCAATTTGTCCATACTTCATCCTTGTCCAGGGTTATATTGTGGAAGAAGTGAAATGCCTAACGGGAGGTAAGTAGTTTTACAGTTTAATTTAATTTTCAGAAACTCTTACTAATTAGTGTAATTAGGAAAAACTGAAAACGTTAATAACGTGAACGATGTTAATATTACAATCTCTTTGTAACATAGTTTGAAACAGTAGAAAGTTGTCATATGCATGACCAACCTGAATTGTTAAATAATTAAGTGTAAGCTAAGTTGTATAACAAGCATAAAAATTTGTTGGATACCATGCCATATCAATACAAATGGTAGATTAGAATTAACTATTGCATTGCTTTTCTCTTTTTAGTTGGAGTGCTTGCGGGAGCTGTCCCAGAGGTTATAGAAGAAACGAGTCATTCGCTTGTACCTCTTGTAATCAAGATCTATATTTATACGATTGGCTGTACCTCGGCTTTATGGCACTACTTCCAATTTTACTTCATTTATCATCAATGGACCAAAAACGCTCAAAGTAAATGGCCGACCATTTAGTGCTTTTAATTACACTAAACATGACAAGCGTGTTACTTAAAACGAATTGATGATGTTAATGATTTTTTTCTGTAGAAGCGCCAAGGACACTATTGGCTTAGTATTGTGTTCTATAGTTGAAGTCGCCCTAGCTGCATGTGTAACTTTACTGACGTGGGAGCCTTTTGGAAGCTTCCAAATGAAGTCTTGTGGTGTAACTCAGTTATCTGATTGGTACCCCATTTTTTACAATCCACACCCTAATTACGAAGAAACGCTTCATTGCTCTCATGAAGCCGTTTACCCTTTGTAAGTTAGCAATTTAACGCCTAAATTAATACGGCAACTAAAGAAATGTTTATGTTATTTACAGCGATTTGAATTCGAATTGTGTATCTCTGTTACAGATATACAATTATTCTGGTCTTCTATGCAATTTCTGACTTACTAATGGTACTCGTACGACTTGTGGCACTCAGTTGTGGCATCAAAGTTGCCAAATCCATATACTGTGGACTATATTTTTATCCGATGCTTGCGCTTGCTCATTTAATTCTTGGAGGTATCATTTGTAAGTACAAGTTAAAATATCTACACAAAATTATTATTTAATCATGTACAACAGTACATTAATATTAAACCGATAAGGAATAAGTATTTTTAAGGTCGAAACAATCAACTCTTTGTGAAATATTTTGTAGATTATGTCTTTCCTTACATTACAATCATAACATCTGTGGTTTCATGCGCTTACCATTTTGCTCTTCGGAATCATCAGGTAATACTGCAGATCAAAATATAAAAATTATATCTCCTTATTATTAAAAAAACATTTGTTGAATTTAATTCTTTTTTGTTTTTCAGGATTTAAAAAGCCTCCTACTTGAAAGTTTGAAAGACTGGCGTAATGTAGGCATCATTTTGTGCCATTGGTTTCTGCATGGATATGGAATAATTTCAATTACAGAATTAAGAGATTTACAAAGAGATTTATGTCTACTAGTACTCGTACCAGCTCCTGCTATATTATACATTCTTACAGTGAATTTCACTGATCCAGGCAAAGTTCATGGCGACTAAGCTAAAATCATTATAAATACCTATTATAAAAATAATTATACGCGATTAGCAAAATATTGCCTCTGTGACGTTCATGTGTATGTATGATTTCTAATTAAAAGTATCTGTACAATGTATAACATAATATACAGACAGTTTATGCGTTCAAGTATGATTAATTGATTATTACACTCGCATGATGCTATTAAGCTTTAAGAAACATTTATTTTATTTAATCATAACGTAAGTCATGTTGTATAGTCAGTGCAGTGCAAAGACTACTAATTTCTTCTGATATAATCTCTATTTCTATATTGTGTATAAGTAGATATAAATATTACATTTAATCAAGCACGTAATTTAAGATATTCTTTCGTCATGGGAAAATATTAGCGACATCATTGATTTCGGAATTACATGATAAACTCTACATAGTTACTCTAAATAACACATTCAAACCAGGGTATGTATTGTTGTGCAGTTGTGCAGGAAGCATATTTTGATAAGAATTTAATTAAGAAAACGGATAGACATTTTCTGTTCCACCTCTGAACGGTCCAAAGCCTTGGCAAACTCATCAAACGAAATGGAACCATCACCATCCGTATCTGCTTCCAAGATAGTTCGTTCTGCAATGCTCATCAATTGCTCCTCACTGAAACAATAGAAAAAGTTTAGTACGATGAGCAACTCGTATTCAGGGCATGCTAAAATTCATGAATATTACTATTGAGGCGTATTGGCGTGTACCATATTGTATTGCCTAGAGCTTCAATTTACATAATACTAGTCTAAGTATAATAATAATGAGTTCGCCTTTTATTATGTGCGTAGAATACAAAAAATGAGACGCTTTTTTATGAGTACACTCTTCAAATCCAATATTTTATATGTATATTACGCTGACTGACCTGATATTTTCTCCAACCATCATTTGAAGTACTGCCAAAAGTTCTTCTTTGGTAATGCGGTCATCATCATCCAAATCATATAGTTTAAATGCGAATTTCAACTTTCCGTCTCTAGAGTTCAACTGATTGTCCCTGTTCTTCTTTACTGGGCGAAAGTGGGCTAACACACGAACGAATTGCCGAAAATTGACACGATCTTCATCGCTGTGGCGGAAAAAAGCTAAAACGATCCTCTCCCCCAGCGGATTTATAGCTAGCTCCGGTATCCTTAGAAAATCTTCTCTACTCAATGCACCATTTGCTTGTTTATCCAAGGAAGTAAAACGACTGTACAATCGCTCAATCTGATTAGCAGTAACTGCAAATATAAAAAATTATTACCTATAAATATTTCTGAATTATAATTCTTCAAAAAGTAGCCGATATTTATTTCAATGAACATTAAAATCACTTTCCATATTATTTCTCATTTTATTGTATAAATATAATAAGTGTTCATAAAGTATTTATATAAAAGTTCTAATATTTGACTCACATCCTGTTTCTTTTTGGATTTCAGCTAGCTCTTCATCCCTCAAAAGTAGCGAAGGTCGGCTGCCCATATTTACGTTGTACTTGTACTTGCGATCAGGTAACTTTCAACTATTATAAACGTTCTGCGAATGAAACAAAATTTTCAATTACAAAACTAAAATTGTAAGTAATGCAATAGAAAACTTAATACCTAATAGTATCAACAGGGAAAATACACCACTGGAATAAGAAACTATACACTTTACACAGAACAGAATAATTTACGAACCTTAGTGCATTTACGATACACTTACTTTTACAGCCTACGTAGACTTTAAGATTATGAAAGTGAGACTGATTAGTGTGATAAGCTTTATGTTGTATGCATTCTCATTTGCTGTGTCCGTGACGGGTCTTATAGATAGATTCATTAACAAAAAATTGTCCTTCTACAGCTACTAAAACACTATGAACACAATGAATCAACACAACCGTATAAATCTACGTATAATATGTACCACACAGTGTCTATGCATGAATGTGTTCTTTACTTCTTATATGCATACACTGCAAAGAAGTATAAACTTTATACAATAAAGTACTCTGTGTAATATAGCAAGAGGGAGGGAGGCTGTGATTCTCGTCTGCGACTGCAGGGTATGCAATTGCTATATATATTAGGTGCACATGTTGTAGTCGTAGCCGTGGTCACAGTAAATGTAAAAGTAGTTTTTAACTGTCAGTAGTTAACTTGAGGGAATTCATGATTTCAATGCCATGCTTCTCTATATCGTACCCCATTATGCCATTATACATTTAAAAAGACCAAAACTTTCAACGCACGCTGTTAGATGATCGAAATTACATACCCTGACTCAATCTTTCCCCCATAATTATATGCAGACATTGCATTGGTACCAACGCTAATCATTATATATGATTAACATAAGCAGTTAGTTAATTTAGTTATAGATTTAGACATACATACACGTACTTAATCTATACACGTGTAACTTACGTGAAATAGACGGAACCTAGACGGAACCGTGTATTGCTTATAAATTGCATCGATGAATTATGCAGATGATATTATTATGTGTATTATATTATGTAATGTAGCAAGTAGCACACAGTTCAATTTTTAGTGGATAATATGGATATCTCTGGAATTGGTATTAGTATCAAGAGGAATGTAGATAAAGATACATTTTTTATAATACTACATAGAATGAAGTATAGATTATATTTTATTTATTAGGGTGAACCAAATACTAATAACCTGTTGTAAAACAGAGTAAGAAAGTAGCGTCAGCATGACTGAGAGCGATCCGAGACTAAATAGTGCGTAGCGAGAATAAAAAGTGCAATACTAGGCTAAATACAACGGTTTGAGAGTAAATAGTGTGATGTAAGACTAAATAGTGCAATGTGAACGATGCGAGATTAAATAGTGCGATGGAAGCGATTGGAGACTAAATAATGCGATGCGAGACTAAATAGTACGATGCAAGACTAAATAGTGCTATACGGGGCTAAATAGTGCTATACGGGGCTAAATAGTGCTGTACGGGGCTAAATAGTGCTATACGGGGCTAAATAGTGCTATACGGGGCTAAATAGTACGATGCGAGACTACATAGCGCGATACTAGGTTAAATAGTGCGATGCGAGAGGATTTTAAACGTCTCTAACCTATGACCTAACCTATTCTACCCCAATATTCGTACTCCAACCCAGAGGGTGGGCAAGAGGAAGAGGGTACAATAAACTCTTTTATGGGCATTTTGCCCTCCCCGAAATCGATTTCTGGATACGGCCGTCGTTTGGGGTGATATATAACAAGTTTTGGGTAGGTTTGGGGTTAGGTTAGGTTAGTTTTAAAAAAACATAGGCCTCCTACGGAAAGACAATAGCCCAATTGTATTATTAACAATAGGGCTATTGTTTTTTGGTAGGAAGCCTGTTTTTTAGAACAAGCTGACACCAGTTTTTTAAATTGACCCATTGTTTAGGTGTTAGGGTACAATATTATTATAAACTTGTTTGTTGCAACTCAAAAAAGTACTGACAACTGAGCTCAGCTACATCACTTCCACTCCAACCAAATTTTGAACGGAGACAGATTTCAATAAAAAAAAGTTTATACAATTTGTTTTGGAAAAAAATAACTATAATCGAGTTTCAAATGGAATGGAGTAAATTCAAAATTGACACTACAACACTACTAAACTAAAAACACACTTACCAGACCACTACGAATGACTGATTGATGATTGAAGTGACGATCAGCGATATATCGGTGACAAGCCGATATCCAACCCAGCCCAGACACCAGAGGACTTGATTAAAAAATTAAAGCTTTAATGAAGACAACAATTTAATTAAATGTTTTTTGTGACTCGTCAACTTTCAACTTTTGACTTTAGTCGCAAATAATTCTCAACAAGTTAATTTTAAATGTTGGCGGTGAATCATCTGAGCTTAACCACATGTGAACACACAAACAAAACGGCGCTATTTTTGAATTTCGAGATTCTATCGGCAGATTTTATTTTTAACAGATTAGTATTAACTTTAACTAAAACTTTAATTAAAATGTGTTAACTTTAATTAAAAATCTAACTACAGTCTTTGCGTTTACATGGACAATTAAGTTGTTAGTGCAAAAACCTTACAATTGTATTGTTGACTGTTGTATAGCATTGTTACATCATTACATCGTGTGACCGAGCTATTCCATAAACTTATTAAACCAGTCAACTCTTACATCCTAATAAATAGTCAATAGTCTTCATTATGTCAAAAGCGGGAGTTAAACAGCAACTAAAGGGGATGAGAAAGATTGTCCAAAAAGTTAATCATGGACCCATTATACGGACTAATATACCCTCAAAAATGGCGATTGCTGGTCCTCCTTTGGGGCCAACATTGGGCCAGGTATTAACAATTAATGCTTCTTGTCGTTCTAACCAAGTTTGTGTATAAGAATAGTAATTACCTATGTATACACAAAATATTTTAGATTTATGTACGAAATAATATTTGTATTTAATCAAGGAAAGTATGATACTAATGTTGAATTCTTTTCTTTCAGAGAGGTATCAATGTAGCTACATTTTGTAAAGATTTCAACGAGAGGACTAAAGATATGAAGGAAGGAATTCCTCTTCCGTGTAGAATAACAGTCAATTCAGATCGGTCTTATGAACTTCAAATAAATAAGCCCATGTCAACGTATTTTTTAAAGCAAGCAGCAGGAGTTCAAAGGGGAGCAATGCATCAAGGTATTTAGTAAAATTACATATATAAAACCTAGGTTATCTCCCTTTAAAATATTTTACAGGTACAACTAGAACAGAACCACTTACAGTATGATTAATTACTGTTTTCAATTAACTGTATATTAGCATGTTTGTATAAACTAAAATGATTATTCATAACATAAATGATTTTCATTTTAATTGCCTCTCTTAACGTTTTAATCGTATGTAGATACATAATATTATACTTTGTTGCATTTATTCAATTCAAAACGATAAACGTATTCTAGTAATAATTTGCTTAAACAGTGTGATTGAAAGCAGGATTTTGAGTGCATTTACTTTTACTAAATATTTAAAAATAAACATTTTACTTTCAGGTGAAGAGATCTGTGGAAAGATAACACTGAAACATATTTATGAAATAGCCGTTATCAAGCAAAGCGATCCGTTCTTGAGATTTCAGCCTTTGGAAAAAATTTGCAAACTGTTAATTGGAACAGCCAAATCCTGTGGTATTCAGGTAATAAACATAACTGCTTTCCTATTTGTGCAAACAATTAAAATTATATAATAATTTGCCAAAACAAAAAATATACCCTTTCAATACAACCCTTTGTTGGTTTGTATTGTTTTTAAAATTGTTTGAGTGCATTTTAAGGTTTTACTTCTAAACTTACGACTTTGGTGCAACCACCATTTTGTTGTCAATTTCACCATTTTTCTTCAGTTATTTTGCTACAACTGTTGAACAGAAAAGCGGATTTCAAAGATCAGAGAGTATATGGATAGCTCCAAGGCTTTAGACCTTAACTAATGGCGATATCCATTACGTCTAAGGCCTTAGATAGCTCTATATTGTGTCTTCAATTTATGTAACTTCAACTTTTTAGAAATAATTGCAACTATTAACGTTCCTGGAGCTTTGATTTAATAAGTTTGAAATATCCATGAATGTTAGTAGTTGTAATTATTTCTCTAAAAAATTAAGGTTAGGTTACATAAATTGAAGATACAATGTAAGAGCTATCCAAATACACGATGTTCTTTAAAATCCGACTTTCTGTTCAAAAGTTATAGCAAAATAACTGATGAAAAATCCTGGAAACAAAAACAAAATGACCGTTGCTTCAAGGCCTTAAGCGATATACATGTACGAGCAGTACTTATTTGTTAGGTGTAAATGTAACAACTTTAATTTCCTTGTTTATTTCAGGTGGTGAAGTCAATAGATCCTGAAGAGTATGCTGAATTTTTAGAAGAAAGAAAGAAAGTTGTTGAGCAGCAGTTATTAGAATTAAAGGAAAAGAAGGAGGCGAAAATGTTGAGAGCCTAAATAAACTACCAACCAATGATTTCTAATTGTTAAACTTGCGTTTAAGTATATAGATGACTGTTTCTATAATATAATCAATTTGTCTTAGTTTATAGTTTATAAGTGATGATTGGATGAAAAGCGAGTGTCTGGTCTGTTAGAAAATAAAAAGTTGTGTCGATGTATACAGAAATGCAATCGTTTTGGTATATGCAATATACAGTGATATAAATTGATTCAAACTTTTAATTGCACAGATATGAGTAGCTAATAAACATGTTAATCCGTCTAACCAAAAAGCACTTTAGAAGTCATAGTTCAAAGTTCGTTTTCGGAAGTAGCCATTATGTCAATGTCAATTTGGAACAAACATTTTTTCTTCTATTAATCAAAAATTATTTTACCGTTTACGAAAAGGTGGACAGTGGGGTGCTCAAAAAGCGTATTGCGTATTGCATCATAGTTGGAGAGATGATACTTCAACCGATTCCTGTGTTTTTGGATTTTTTTTTGTTTTTCAATAGGCTTTACTCAAATTATCGTAATTTTGCAGCACAGTTTTTAACGTATAATGTTTTTCATTATCTACTAAAGGATTACTTATTTCCTAAATAAAGGTAAATTACTAACATTGACAAAAGGCCCTCAAGACCACCGTAGTACAAGATGCAGTCCACCTGTAATTGTCATCAAACAAGGTGCATGCATATTAATTTTAGTAGTAAAACTTACAGATATTTTATGCATATTACTGTGTGTGCATTACAGATACATGCGAGCAAGTTGTATATAAACGTGGAAATAAGTCTCAGCAATCTAAATCTGAATTGTTTATATAAAAATATCATTTGCAATGAAAAAAGTAAATCGGTAGGAACATAATATTTAAAACAATACACTAAAAAGGTGTAAAACCTTTGTATACAGTAATAATAATATGGTCTTACAGTCTAAATAAAAGCATTGCATAATGAAAAGACAATACTCCTGACATAGCAATTGAAGGTCCATGTCATTTTATATGTAATGTAATGTAAAATCAGTTTACATTTACATAGTATTTCATTTAACAAAAATACCTTTGCACAAAACTAAGTAAATTATTAAATGAGACAGTAAACGAAACTATATACACATAAATGACATTTGCACAATCCTGTACAGTACAGTTTTTAGGCATTATTAGCAAAAGCCATTATTGCATTAAAATGTTGTAGTAACTTTATAACTGGTAGTGTGTTCTACTTTCTACTGTAGGTACCTATACCTATGAACCTACGTGTTACAAGTTATTTACTACATAGTTCCAGCATGCACAATTATTATGATTTGTATGACCTGAGCTATAGTACTGTACATATGTTTGCAAATGGGGTTTATTTTGCTAAAAACACCCTTCGTTCACTTGATTCGTGTAAAACCGATTTTTGTGATTCCGCAAAGCAAATCTCAAGTGTCTCAATCTGGTATAGGTACTGCAACTTTGTATACGCGATATGGAATTAATATATTTTATTTTGAAATACAAATAAGGCAAAGTTGAAGTGTTTTACACATTGTTAAAATTGACACGTTCAAGTTAACTTAAAATTGTTTAATTCTTACATGTATGTGTACAGGTTATTTTAGTCACCATCATAGCATTGCATTCCTATAAATCACTTAACTCAAATACTGAAGGCTGCTACTGCTCCCACACCGGAAGTAAGAATTATGTCTATAGATCTACGTGTCTTTGTATGTCACCATTATGTGAAACGATTCATTCCCAGTTCTTTGTTAATCAATCACCTATATATGTAAAGTTAAAAATTAGCTGCTGCATGAATGCATTTAGCAGAACAGCATAACGTTTGTATTCTTTATGCATACAAGTCGTATGAATGGGTAAGTTTAAGAAATGCATGGCTATAATTTTCATCGTCTGCAATTAAGACAGACATACATATACGTCATTATGAGTCATTTAAGCAAAAATGCAAGAATTCCTCCCTAAAGTTCTAGGTACTTTTACACTTATTGCTAATTCAACACTACTGCATTCTTGTTACAAGTTGTTTCTGAAATATAATAAATTCAGCACCTGTACTATATACAAATACAAATGTTTGCAAAGAAGGTACTTTTGCGAGTAAACCAGTATACGTTGACTATACAGTACATTTACAGATATTACTTACACAGTAAGTAGTACTTAACTTACAATTTTGTTACTACTGTCGTGTACGAATGTATGCTGCAGAGTTCAGTTGCAAAGTGGTGTGTACACAAACACATTCACATAAATGTACGTAATGTACTATTATATTCTGCATGTAATGTGTTTGTAGCGTGTATTCTGTAGCAGTGTTCTGTGTAATGTGTAAGTGTGTATAGGTAACATTATAATTTAAATCACTTGTTCTTTTGCCAGCCACAGTCAAACATTCAACATGGTGGTGGTTTTGTGGTGGGTTGCTCCAAAATTCGGTTGTTCATTTAGATTGTAAAGATTATTACTAAAACATTTTCCTAAGTAAAAGCATAACATAAAATGTTAGTAAAATAAAATCAAAGAAAAGCCTATTCGTTTTAGCCACATACATACATGGTGCAATCCATACACTGTGGTGCGTTAATAACGAATATATGTAGCTGCTATTATTTATACTTCTATCTGTAGTTTCAAAATATTTATACACACTTACAAGTTTCAACCGACCATAGTTCGTTGTTTGTGAGCCTTGTGTTTGTGTTTAGTGTTTAGTGTAACTTAGAAATAGTTTTAGAGTGTATGTGTTTGTTTAGTGTCAATATAGTTATATTGATAGTTTATGTCTTCAATTTACTTTTTGTGCAAAACTCGACAATCTAAAATCAAAATTGTTAAAAAAATCTGGCCCACCACTTGTTTATGTAAGTACATTATATACATCTAAACGTTTTATCATTCATAGGACTTATATATAAATATTGTAGTGCTACACAAAGCCATTTTTCATTAAATAAATACATGAGTCATGAACATCCATTAACAAACAGTTTCTATACAAAAACCAACAATTGTGTACAAAAACCCTCACTTAGAATTACAAATCAATTACACTTGCACTTGCAATGCTATGCAACTGAATAAAGCTGCACATCATTTGCAATACAGACAATAGGAAAAAGGGTTTGAGAAATACGAGAAGGGGAGATAGAGAGATATCCGGGTAGGATGTTTACAAATTGCAAACAACAACAGTAACAACACACTTTTATGTATGGAGAAACAAGTGCGTCTAGTCCGACCAAGTGACTTTATTCACCTGTATATGTATCTATATGGCCTTTGAATCAGATGCATAATTACTACATACAGTATATGACTAAACAGACATAAAAAAGTAATTATGTAAGTTTTTATCTAAATGCCCGGACGTTTTATAGTACAATTTCCCTAACGTTTAAATCTGACCTTGTCGTTTTTATTGCTAAATGTGATCATATTTTCTAGAATCCTCCCTTTTAGTTTTGTATATGCAACTACCTAGGTACAAACATTATAACTTCGGTTTGTACTTTGTACTTGGCTTTATGTATTTTTAAGCTATACATACTCACAGCTGATAGTTGGCTCTGCCTGGTTCTGTGGATGGCTTAAAACCATGAAATGATGACAACTCAGTGTTATGGTGGTGTTTGTGACAAATCAACCTCTGTAAAATATGAGCAATTAACAATAAAAAGTGACAAACTACACAATTACATACATGAATATATAAACTCCTACACATAATATTAAAGTCACGACGTGAAATGAAATGGGCGGTAGCAGGAGCAAAAGTTTAGCGTGTAAAGCTATGCAATCTTATACAACAAAACATTCAACAAGTTGTCCAGTGTCATATGCACATTACATCTTACATCGTGCGCTACAAACTACAAGTGTATTGTATACAGATTCTTAAATCTAAAACCAAAACTGCTCATTTGTCAATCTTTGACTGATTACAATTAAAAACATCACTAAATACTTAACACGTGTAATAATTCTTACAGTTAACAATTTTTACTTGGTAATAATATTTTGTATTGTATACGAACGACCAGCTAAATTATACAATGACAACATCGACCGAGTAAATGTTTTATTGATATTGCTGTTTGTGTGAATTCAATTGAATGTTTTACAGTTTTATGTGAACTTGTGACATTCGGATCAGTTATAGTTTTTATCATAAACTTTGTCAATAGATTGTGTGTAAATGAAATACATTTTTAATTGCTCGTAGAATTCAATTCATTTATTTTGTACTTTTTATCGTTTATTAGAATGAAATCATTATAGGAATAAAACAAACTAGTGTTAATTAAATTGTAAATATTGAATACGCGCATCTACATAATGTAGTTAATATTTGTTATTAATTCATATTTGGTATTAATTAACTTGAATTGCTTTTTTAAGTTTTATTTACTAAATTCTTTTTATTTTTTTACTTTTTAACAGCTACGAAGGATGAAAACTACCATCAGCCATGCACGTGTCAGTGTCACTTTCTGGTATTGATTAATCTGGACATGATCAAAAGATAATGTTTGTAAAGTCGATGGACAGGAAATATTAGGACATCGGATGATTTTGCTCAACTTAATTCAACTCCACATACATACAGTCACATACATCAACATCACTGTTTACCAGTAAGACCGGTAAACAGTGAAAGTTTTTAGCCAGTGAAGTTTGCTTACGTTGGAATTTAACTCAGTTAAGTGGACCACAGTGAAGATATTGAAGAATGTGAAGTTTGATTTGTGAATGTGAACAGTTTGTAGATATAAAGTTATTAACCAGTTTAAGTTGACACAATTTAGGTGTGGTATCAAAGTGCACTTACTACTAGTATGATAAAAATATAGCAGCTTAACTGCTATTAGTGAGACTGGACATCAACATGTCAACGTAATTCATCATAATATATAAAACAGTGGAAATAATAATTTCAAAATACAATTCTCCAAAATATATACTGCGAAGGTAAGCTTAATAAACTACAAAATCTTTATACCTCTTTAAGTGTACTACTTTTTTCAACAAAATAATTCAAGTGTAATTATATTTTACTATTGTTCTATTAATTTCTATATTAGATGGATCCGTGGAGATCAAGAGCCGTAATCATCCACCGGGATGAAAATGGATACGGCCTAACTGTTTCTGGGGACAATCCAGTTTCTGTTCAAACTATTAAGCCAGGTATGCATACTCACTTTAATGTGATGTTTGAAATATCTTGTCCAGTAAAATTATATGACTGATTTGAAATTGAATATCTGATTCCCAAAATATTACATATTTTATACATAAAATAACGATAATATTTTATGACCCGAAGTGATCTTTTCGTGGCAAAATATTTAGCAATACACATAATATTATTATTCTGAATGTTTGCTATAAATATGTTATTAACAAGATTTTTATGTATGTTTTGAAATAGAAAGGTTTCAGCTGTAAAGTTAGTACTCACAATAATATTATGTCATTTGTATAACAATTAACTTCAATTAAAGGTAGTAGGAGGCAAGCTGTAAACAGTAGAATGGATGTATTGCTGCAGGCTTCTTTTAAATTCAAGGATCAAGTATTAAAAAATGTACAGTATTCACATGTGTGTATAAATACACTGACACAAAATAACAAATTATTATTCTGAAAAATACCAGTATTATGAATACACGTGGTTCTGCCTGTGAGTGAATGAAAAGCAGTTTTCCTTAACAATTAATAGGTCAATGTTCATTGTGTATATAAACCGCAAGTGTCTACGTAATGCAATTGCACTTAATTCTAGTTATGGCATAAATGTCGTGGGAAATTTTCATGTAACTGTTGGCATTGTAATGCATAACATCAGAATGTAATAGACTTTGGTATTTATATATCCTTTCTGTTCTGATAATAGCGTAACCAGTTACTATCATCTTGAAATGTACAAGGAGCTAAATAAATGTGAGTGTGAGTATGTGCGGTTTTGCATTCTCCGTACCCCATGATATCGTTATTTCTATTAATGTAAGCTGTGCACTTAGTGCACTATATTATATTATCTGAAAAGAAGAATCAGGAAATTTACAAGACACCTGTTGAGTTTCTGTTTCATTCCTCTTGAATCAAACAGAATCCTCCACAGATTTATATGCTCACAATGCTCAGCCATACATATACACTTACAATTTGTCATTGATGTATAAATTAGAATGATAATACCTTGTGATTTGATATTTAATATGATTTGAAATTGCTATTTAAAGATTTAAGGCTTAACCTAAACTCGTTAGTGTAGATATTTCATATGTAAAGATATAGAAAAAGACCATAACATAAAAGTATCATTGTATCAATTGTGTATGTGTGTAGTGTGTATAGGCGCACAATTGTTGCTAGAATTTAGTCGATAATTAAAGGTAACACTTGTTAACTAGAGAGTTATTCCCACTACTCCAGGTACACTAAACAACGAGTTTTATGACAATAATCGATTGTAATAGTATTAGTTAGAAGCAATTAAAAGATAAAAAAACCAGATTTCATTTATGTTGCCGTTGTTTATAGGTGGACGCTAACACAATAAATATAATGTATTAATAGTTCAATTAATTAATTGAACTATAATGACTAAAGAGAACATGCAATTGTAAACTGTAAACATTATAAAGCTTTTTGTAATTTTTGCGATCAAATCTAGTGTAGTATGACTATAATTTCAAATATTTAATGTTTTCTGTCATTTTTAGGTGGTGCTGCTGAAGTAGCTGGCATAAGAGAAGGGGACATTATTATCAAAGTAAGCTAAAACTTTGTTTCTTCTGTAGTAATGCCGGTTATGTTAATATTGATTAAAGTAGGGCTTTAATCCAAACAATTGCTATGAATGAAGCGTGACATTGTACTGCAATGTTTCATTCATTGATTGTTTGGCATAATAATTGTTTACTATAACACAATGGCAATTAATAATATATCTATAAATAAACAATCCCGCAATTAATTATTGTTTCATTTGGTCAACGACAATATATTGTGGTTGTTGAATCATGAATCTCCGTTAAATGACATCATCATCGATTCTATCTAGCAATACATAGAGAATCCAACATGTAAGAATTTATATATGAATTTCTTTTTGTTTGCCAATGTTAAGGTGAATGGAACATTGGTGGAGAGTATGAACCACACGGAAGTGGTTACACTTATCAGAGGTAAGATACTATTTCTAGTTCATTAGCTTTTCGTGCTGTTTACTAACATAATCTTATTGGAGCATTCCTATCAAGTCCTATAATTATATTTTATCCATCTTTGCCCTTTAAAGGCATGTGCTTATAAATAAGTCTAGTTGATACCTAGTTCATACCGTAATGCCATAAATAAATGCTTTAATTTAAATAGTCAGTACTCTATTCCATAAGCAGTCTTGTAAAAGTTCTTCGGATTAAACGAGATTAATTGTATTAGTAAGGACATAATTTCACTCCTTTTATTTCCACTATTCATATTTCGTCCTTTTAATAACGAAATGTACAAAATGGGTAATAGTAATCGTAATAACCATTGCCAATACATTGGAATTATACATAGGAAGTTGATCGGGTATTAGCATACCTAGACTATGATCCTACTAGATCAACATTCCGATTTAATCGTAGTAAAGAATCTTTTCCCTTGAATCCTTTACATTATACGGTCTTTTTACGTTGTGTACCTCTAACATTTGTATATATCCCCAAAATTCCCCATCGTTTGTGAAATATTTACACATAATACTAAGTCTGCCTAGGTAGGTATTTTTCATCTATTCATCTTATGCATTAAGCATTCTAAAAACATAGTACATATTTTATGCGAACGTGAACAGTGACTCATTTTTACATGTACACTACCCAAAGTAGAAATTCCTAAAGGTTATGTTTACAACACTACCGTGGTATAGTAATTAGCTATGCCGAAAAAATTAAGCTGTCATCGAATATGAGTAACCTACAATGAAAGTAAGGAATGCAGGAATCTTTTTATTCAATACTTTACGTATTCACTGTTTACTGAATTGTAGCGAAGGGATGTGCTGTAATTTGTACAAATGTTCGAATGATGGTAGCATTAAACTTCATAAAGTTGGTAGGCCTTTGTCATAGTGTTTTATGAATGAACTTATGCGACAATCCAACCATAAATGCTGTTACAGAGATTTTAAGCCACTAGCGTGATTATGCACTAACTTTTGGAGCTTCATACTGTAGTGTTATGTATCGTCATAGCGGTTGAAAGAGACGTCTGAATAAATACAAAATACAATTCCACTTCTGGTGTATGAATTTAGCTAATTTGCATCTGCAAATGAGCTTTCTAACGAACAAATAGTATATTTGTATGTATTGAGAACGCAATGTATCCACGTACAGATATATACAATGTCTGACCTACAACCGTGAATCAAGTTAGAATGCTAACAAGTAAATTGCATATGTCTGGACGATAATGCAGTTCGAAATTCTTGAAGCCATTTTAAGTACAACAAGTTGTTGTGCATTTGTTAAGCTTAAGCTAAACCATTTATTTGCTGCTTAGGATATCTTGTTGTACTTAGTCTCGTGTAATACATCACTAGTTAACAAAATATTAGGTAAAGCCATTAAGAGTTTCACAGTAAATAATTTGCAGTTGATTAGGCTCAGCGGAGACATAATAGCGTAGTACCAGCTCAAGAAACTGCTCTTTTCTTTGTTGGAAGGCAGTTATGAATGTGCAATAATTGTGTTATGCTGCAGCTGTGTTTACCTGTAGCAAAGAGGCTAATTGCATACATTGGTTTAGTTATGGTATGGTCAATGTGAAACAAGCAAGTCTTTAGTTGCGATTTTTATTTCATTTATGTTTCTGTACAGTTTACAGTGTACACGCATCAAGTCTAAATTACAATATTACAGTTTAATATACTGTCGGGAAATCATGATTCTCAAGACGACTTATTCATACATACATGTACAATACTTATTCTTGTTTGCTTTCATTATCATTATCCTGATTTTTTCTAAATCGTTATTAGTTAGGTTACTTTAATTACAATGTGTAAATTCTCATTGATTTTCTGAACATTACAAGTTTATAGATTAATATGGTCTAAATTGAATACTTAAATGTTTTATGGCATTGTCATGCTTTCGATAATAATTGTATGAATACAACTTCATTCTAGATATAACGTACATTAGTGTCACACAGTACAGTCAGTCGATTATGATTTTAATAATGTCAGTATTCCACTGTAGTAATGTATAGGTATATAGTTAGGGATTTTGTTTGGTTCACTTTGAATTGAAGAGTGAAGAGTCTATGTTAGATTGGATTTTGTTTATATGAAGAAAAGTGTGTCAAATTTTGTGGAATGCATTGTGTAACAATTTTATACACGTTTGTAATACCAGTCCTAATCGCCTAATCCATGATTTTTGCATAGCTGCTCAATAAACAGTTGTTTTAATGAGCAACGTACAGAAAATCCTTCATCGTTATCTAAATAGCCTATTGAGCCTATGTGCGAAGGTGGAGAAAATGAAGGTGTTGTTTTAAAGGAGATTGAAATGATACCTTACTAAAGTTTGGAATGTTCTTTTTAAAAAAAAACAGCTACTGTAGAATTTGCATAAATGATGCTGTATTATTTACTGTCATAGCTTAATTCAGGGATTACGTGATTCTTTTCGCGTAAGTGTTTGTACTTTGTACAAAATAAATATAGTTATTTTATTTTGCTGTACACAGGATGAAGCTGGAGTTACATACAAAATATTAATGTTATTTGCTTTAATCCTTTTTTACACATTCTGAATCTGAAAAGTATTTTGGTTGAATTGCTGATATCCTGAGCCAAACCTGTGTTGATAGTCTGATAGGGAAAGGATATTTGATTATCGAAATTTGCAATACTCGAAATAAATCGATAAGCTGGTATTAAGGAGAAATTGCTACATAGATAATAGATGGGTACTCAAACAAATTATTCACGGAAGGATCAGTAAACTATATATACAGTATTTATTATTAAATATAAATATATAAACGTGTGTACATATTCCTTTTTGTATAGTATATACCTATAGGTACAAAGATAAGATTACAATTTTTATCAAACAATATAGATGAAAAGCTTTGTAAAAATGTACAGTACAAACTAAAAAAATTCTCTTCTAGACAATTAAAAACATGCTGTCATCTACATGTTATACAGCAAAAGACCAAAACCATAATATGCAACTTGAAAACTTGATGATATAACGTACGTATCATTAATTACTCAATGTGGCTTGTTATATTATTATTATTGTGTATAGACCGTTTGTAGTATGAAATTATGATAAGTAAGGTACGTATAACTCGTGTCTAGTTTAAGTAAAGGTCGCTTCTTTATGTATCAAGAATGATCGATATATACACATCAAAAGACAACTTATAATTTTGACAACTTACTTGGACTTAAATAATTGATTTTTAAATGCGTCTGAATAATTAGTTAATAAAATCATATGCGGGCGGGTTAATATTTCATGTATGGTTTACAGGAAAGGAACCTTTAGGTATATTTCCTTTTATGACTTTACTTTAGCATGCTTTACGTAATGCTCTTCCCAATATCACAAGTTTTTTCAATCTCTGTATTCAGTAAGTAGTACTACTGTACAAGCATTAAGTACTCGTATATTTAACTTTAATAATTATCTGTATAGTATTACACTTTAATTTAATAGAGTGTAGATAGTTCCAAAATTAATTTGCTCACATACAGATAATAGAATCATTCTATTCTACAACGATCATAAGCTTGCCTTCATTTCTTTACATCTAATGTATGTAATGCAAAAGTAAAATAGAAAAGTTTTGTGCAAATCTCATACCTATGTACTACAGATACAGATAGTACAAGGTTGAAATTTGAAATGTCAGTTTTTTCCTAAAGTGCAGTGCATTGGCATTCAAACGATAAATTTTTAACATTTACTATGTATTTATATTTCACAAACAGTAAAAGTATTGCTAAAATATTAACTATAAATCAAGTTATGTTTGTATCATGTAATGTAGTGTAAAAGACGATTGAGAAGATAGCTAAAATCAAATATTGTTATAATATAAAGAATAATTTAGCATAAAATAATACAGTATTCAGTGATCAGATCAGAATGTAGTAGTTTTAGCCAATCATTCCAGCGGAATATGGAGACGATGAAAACAGACTCAATCGTCTCTCTGTAACGTCCATTCTGCCACGTCCATGTTCCACTGAGGCAAAGGAAGTCCATGAAAATCTGGGCTTCGAGGTAGAAGAGGATGTGGAATTCGTAGAAGCTGTTGAGTCCATGCTCATAGATTTGTATTTCTTTCCGGATTTGGTTTTAAACACCTGTGAAAACCAATTTCAAACAAACAAAATATTAATATATTATTTTTTGAGCCGTTTGTATGTTAATGGGATAACATTTGAGAAAAGCTTACGGGTTTGCTCAATACTTCAGCAACACGGTCGGTAACTTCAAAATCAATGTTGTCCATTGTTGTGCGGATTTAAAACGTTAACAATTAGTCAAGATGTAAGTTTGCAATCGTTTTTACACTGAATGAAGTTTGGTGGAATTCTGTTTTGGATAAAAGTAGTTTTTATAAACACTTTTTGTAGTTTCGGTTTTAGTGTGTAGCTTGCGTGCGTTATTGGATACTTTGTTTCAACTGACTCTTAATTCCATTTTCAAACGGATTATATACCCATGCAAGAAGTACCTGGTTTCGTAAATATGTTCAATAGAACTGTTTACTGCCAGTAATTGCGTATCATGTTTTTTGGAAATCATAAATATTTACGTGCCTTAAGTTTACATGCACCTGAGAATATTGCGTTGCAGTGTTTTATTATTATTTATAACGAATAATGACAAATACTAATTTCATTATAACAATAATATATCTGTAGATATCTGTAGTAAAAGATAAATATATTTACCGTTCTGACAAACAGGACGTAAGTGTGTATTGATTACATACTGATTCCTAGTCTCGACTCTCGACTCATGAAATACAGTTTGCCAATTGCCACTTGTGTGATTAATTTGTTTCAGTTTTGAGAACTTGCGCTTTTCAACTCTTAACAAAAATAGAAACAATGAGTTTTGTTACCTATTGGAGCTATTGGAAATCAATTAGTGATTAGGTTATTTTCAGAGAACGCATAAAGTGTACCTGTATTCTGTATTGCAATTATCTGTATAAAATATGGCATGTTTTTACTCCAAACAGAGTGAAAGTCATATAAAGGACGTGCTATATCATTATTTTGCCAAGACTGTCAAAACGTCGAAAACTAATAATTGTTTATGAGTTTCCACAACAAGCGTTTATCAATCTGTCAATATTGCGGATATGCGATTTCTCAACATCTTACGTCATTGGCAATGATAATTGGGTTTAAGTACTCAATCTTAAATAAAGTGCACTTTCTACCCACACAGCAATTAATATTTATTGTATACCGACTATGCATTTCAAATTGTATTTTATGGGGATCATTATAAATAACATTTTTGAATATAAAGAATGTTTTCTTGAAATTATCGACTTAAATCTATTTGTAAATGTACCTATGTAGTATGTACTACTATATTATAGGCGTAATATATGAAATTCGATTTCCTTACAATACACATTAATTCATATAGGTACTTCATAATGGTTTCCTTCTTTACACCATAATACCATAATAAACGAACCAAGCTGTATTGTATTGGTATTTATTTACGTACCGCAAATACTGTAAAGTCATTGACCATCTATCATCAACAAAAGATTACACAGATTGAAATAACAATAATAAATGTAAGTAGGTTTATTTGGTTCATAATGCGAATTTTATGTAGGAGATTGCAAAAATAATGCGCATCAAATGAACATGAATCACATCTTCATAACAGTTTTGAATTTAAATTAGTTACCGACAGTAGAACAAAAATATCCTTGTTAGTCTTGCTAATGTTTTTGAAATAGAATACGAGCACTTTTTTATGTATGTATAATATGTATTATCTGATACTATGCTGGAATACCTAATTTAGTAGAGTAGATAAAAGACATGAGACGATTCTTTTTATAAAGCGAACTAGCACCATTAATTTTTAATTGCTTAATTGCGGTGAAGAACAAACAAGACAATAATCTACATCTATGTATGGGGTGCATGTCAAACGAGTTCCTAGAATTATACTTAAAACTGTACATGCCATTTGTAATTTCATGATAGTAACTAACAATAAGTTAGTGAGTATAGAGAAAAAGAGAATCGTACTACATTCATACTGGATGCAATACACTTATATGTATGAAATATGGCTACATGAATTTCCTGGAAACAATTGTATTAGAACATAAAATGAGCTGCCCCAAAAAATGGACATTTTTATTGGCCCTTTTGGTATTTTTAAATGTGTACTGCTATTGAAGTGATTTTAATAAGAGTAATTATTGTAAAATAAATAAAATGAAAATGACAAATGTGAGTCATTTGCAGAAGAGTTACTTGACTGCTATTGCAGTGCATATAAATTTGTTGCACACCAATCTTGTTCAAGTAGCGCCATGTATGTGTAGGTTGATCTCAATATTTGTAAAGACAATGCAACGACAGCTTTTGAAGATTGGTTGTTGTAGTTGGGGCACTCTATTCTCATATTTATTTCCTTTTATGATCAAGTCAGCCTTGTATTTTTCGATAGCTTAGTATTTACTGGTTGTGTTAAATGTGGTTGTGTGTGTCACTTGATGTTCTCATTTTTATCTCATCTCGTAAGTCTTCCATTTACAATGTCAATCATGTTGTGCATTCCTAAAACAACGCAGTTGACTACGAACATACATATTCTTTATACAATTAGATAATTTTTAAGTCATTGACATTTCTTCTTCCTTACAAGTTGGAAACCATTGCAGAGAGTATTTACAGCTACAGTATTAATTGGTGCAAATAATATCATGGCTAGCCAGGAACATCACATGATAGCAGGAATGTTTTAAGTGTAATGCATTGCCAGGGCTCTGGCAATGGATGCACGCTTAAAAATGTGATAAGAGTTAAAGGAGCGTTTTCCTCTATTTTTCCAGTTCTCAAGTTACTCGTCAACCGATTATGTCTACGTGTGTGTAGCCTTAAATATTACCATTATCTCCTTGTAATGTTGCAAAGGGTGAAGTTCACGATAATAATATTATTAAAAAATTCAGATCATCATGTCTTTGAAACTGTTCCTGTTTTGTGTATTTACACGCAATTAAAATTATAAGCTATAATGGTTTTCTAATCAGAGACAGTTTTTCCACATTACATCCCATGAATCCAATTATTTAGCAATTGCTACTGTTAATGTTTTTATCAGCACGTTTACCATAAGTATAGTCTTTGTGATAAAAGTTGGATGTAAAAGTTGTGTAAACTTGAACTTAATCTTAACGAAGTGATATTTTCTTATTGAATGGAAATTATCTACCTATTTGTATGACCAAACTCTAGAAGCTTCACATTAATATATTTTATTAGCAAACAGAATACATTATTATTAGTACATTAAAAGTGTTCAGATATATAACAGCTACTTAAAATCACTGACAAATGTAAAGACATCTTAAATGTGTTAATTCTACAATTATTATTATTGTGAATTTATTTAACACTGTTTAATCACAAGGTGCTGGAAGAAGGACACTTCCAGAGACAATGACTAGACATACGAGATCTTATCTTTAATTTTTTACCATTCTTTTCATTCATGGGTTTGCATTTCTCATCACATCACCATCTCAGAAACTTGCCTATTTAGGTATACCTAAATGTACAAAATAAATAGCAAGTTGTAAGGTCTTGCTTGATCAAATTCAATTATAAGTCGGTGTGTCGTTTCATTACTTTTCTATCAGCAATACAACTATAAATTATACCAATAGTTTCAGATAGTATGTATACCTAACTACTTTATTTATAAATAAATGTGTGAACACTGAGCAGACCGTCGGAAAATTATGGGACACACAACGTGACGACTCTTAAACAATGTAGTCCTTGCATTTTGTCGTGTTCGAGAATTAATTGAATTCCAACTTAAAGACGAAAAAGGTGAAATGAAAAACGTGCTGCAGCATACTAAATGATTTCATTAATACTTTTGTTATTCAACTGCTAGACAAATAGTAATATGTAACACCAATCGAGTTTAGTAATTGTTAGCAAGTACAAAAATACAAACGCCTTAGTTATTTCTTATTTCGTATTTAACACAGAAAACGTAATTAATATTCGTATTAACAAGTTTTAATGGTCCATATTTGTGGCGGAACAAGTACTCTACTCTGTCATATTTTATTATGTGAGAATAAATACATTGAAGTTACCTATAGTATTAAATGCGTTTTGGATTTTTTTAAGACGCAAAAATTAATTGGAGAAAAAGAATCTACAATATTACTTAAAAAGTAAATTATTTTTTCCAAGAAAAGTTATTTTGTCGCACACAATCCACATACCCTGAATTAAAAAGATGTAAAATTAAAATATTTTAAAAGTGTGTCCTGCATATTAAATTTATACTCTTGCTACATAACTTACATTTTATATGCCAAGCTAAAGTTGTTTAGTAGGTATGGTGTATGGTATATATATATCGTAGTGTGGAGAAATGTGATGTGTACTTTATTTACATCATATTACACCAAAACCAGTCTACAAGTAACCGAAATAAAAACTTATTTGCTCTGTTTTTATATGTATACAAAGTCTTGAGTTTAAAACTTTCGTTTAATTCTGTGTATAGATATAGCTAGAAGATACTACAATGTTGGTCTCAGTCGTGTGTTTCGTATATGTATCTCTTTTCGTTGCTGTATATTTTTACTAATTTAGTGAACTCCAGTGAACTGAGAAGTGCAATCGGATTCCTTCATGGGAAACTTTTACTTTCTCAGAGAACTTGAGTCGGTCTGTCTGTGCTAAAGGGATATACTGTGTGAATCTTGTCTCATGATGGGTTGCCAGTTGCTTAAGTTGCTGTTTACTTAGTTGTACTTTATTGTATGTAGGTAGTTTATATTATCGTATGTAGTTCACAATTATTTAACCAAGTATAATATAGAACATTTTTTATTGTTTTCGTTGCGTAAGTAAGTAGTTAGTAGTGTAGCATGATAAATACTTGCGTGAAGCATTCACAGGAAACTCACTTAATAAAATTTTAACTGCTGGCGACGGGTACAGATAGAGATACAAAGTAAGGTATAAAAGGCAAACAAACGCATTACACTTGTAGTTACGTTTATTATTATTGCCAAAGGGAAGTCATTCACATTAATTTATTTTGCGTTTTTGGAATAGCAAATTGGGAAGGCTTCTATGGTTCTGTGTAAAGTGACTTAAATTTTGGCGAATACTTATGTTCCATTTTTTTTAGTATGTCTAGTACTGTGTACAGTCAGCGGAAGTTTTTGTTTGTGCTATAAAACAGATTCGCTTCAATTTCTGGCTTAAATACTTCCTTATGGTTTAAAGCATCCCTGCATCCTGCATATTTATATTATTATCTAAATATAGGTATTTAATGTAGTAGGTATGCTTGCATAATCTTATTGCAGATTTATTGTTTTGTTTTTCAAAGCTTCATTCATGATTATGGATGTTTCAAAAGTTTTTTTTATTGTTAATTCAAATTATGTTATATCTGGTCAATACACTAAATGATAGATCCATTTTGAGAATGTTTGCTAGGTCAATGAGGTCAATGAATGAAATTAAAAAGAAATTAAGTGAAATCTATCAAAGCATATCTCACATTGAACTGAATAATATTAGATATTTAAATAACACACTAACAATGGCCCAATAAAAGTAGGTAATTAGAATTACTGAAGGACAAACTACACTGCATTGTAATATCTTAATTATATAATTGTGAGATAAAACTAGGCAGACATGTTTATTAGTTCAATTAAATTAACAATAGTGAACTCCTTATCTAATGAAAAACTAAGTTACTAATAAGGCTCTTTTGAAATACATGTTGTGTTCAGTTTCATTTATAGGTGTCATTAATCCATCGATAAATGTTTTGGACCTGTTTGTTGTTCGCTATAAAAATAGTCTTCTGTTATTACAGCAGTTAAGTAGGAGATGCCAATAACAATTAATGTCACCTTTAGGAATAAATCAGCATAGGTATAGGTACGTATTCTGTGATTCATCCTATTCAGTATACAACACTACCATGAGAATCACCATATGTAACCAATCAGAACCTGAATACTTTTCTGATTGTCTGATTATCCTCATCTCAATTGCATTATGACGTAAAATCTATCAACAATTTTTACAAATGATTTTTATGATAATAGAATTATGTAGGTTACTTGTTGCATAATACGTATCTCTCATAGTCATCTTTGAAATAGGTACAGGCAACATTTAATAACACGCAGCTGTATATTATTACTATTATCAACTGCAAAATTGCCCTATAACGGAAGGTCAGAGTTACTAACACAATTTTAGAATTAAATTTAAACTTCTCGTGCATTACATGACACGCTCGTTCCTTTAAGAATGAAATGAAATGCATTTAATAATTGTATTACCGTAGTGTGTATGTATACTAGTTTGTGTAGAAACGGTCATGGGGCATATATCTAATGTAATGGGATAAGCATGCTATAGGTATAATATTTATTAGTTGTGTATAAAGTAACTGTAAGATATTGGTTGATGCCATATAAAGATAGAACTGGTATATCTATCTGTATACATTCTCAAGACGTCGGCAACGGCGGACGTCTTTGATCTTTGTCTTGTATCTTTCCTCACAATACCTTTTACTTTTCGCGTGTTGTCGAAAGAGAAAGATTTAAATCCTAAATCGTAGTATTTTAAAGTGTTGGTGAGATATACAAAGTGTTGAGTGTTGAATGTTCATGCTACACATTCGTCTGATCCAGAGAGCTGAATTTTAATGAGCATGTGTTGTTAGTTTGACTAGACTTAAGTGAAATTGAAATTATGTCGGTAGGGTAGGGTAAGACTTGTGTAATGTAATGACCTCTTGACTGACTGAGTTAGAGATAGCACACTAATAGTTACTGGTATTGGTACTATACGGTTATTGCTTCACAGAAAAGGGGAAGAGTGACAATCTCTGTATTCTGAGCTGACGATTGGATAATCTTTTTCCAGAATCTGATCCTTAATAGTTATATTGTAGTTTGAGTCATTATGACTACAGCAGAAATGGAAACGGATGTATATGGTTTACTTTGTTTGTTCTTTCCTTTCTCTATTTCTGTCTGTCTGTGTTGTGTTATAGCTAGGATTACGTTAATTTCCTTATCCCTATAAAGATTCTGATTCTATCAGATCAAATTATGTAGGACGAACTGATCTTTGTGTGAATTAATTTGAAAGTTCTCACTCACGTTTTGTGTAGAAAGTCATTGCTCTGTTGTTCTATTTGGCATATACCTACGAATAACACAGAATATTAGTATTATACATACTATCTATGTTTAAAGCCAAAAGTGTATGAATTCATTCATATCTTTTGCCAATACTTAGTCACTCTTCTTGTTTGCAATTTTGATATCAGTTTTCATACTGTTGTGTTTGTATTGTTCAAATCAGGGCATTGATACTGAAATTAGTAAAAATGATTAAAATTTTACTTACTGAAAGAAATATATCTATTCGATAATTTAGACTGAAATGATGCACGTGTACCTATAATGCTCTCCAAATCACTTCAGAAAACTCCATTTAAGGGTTTAATTAATAGCTAATGGTTAGCTTGATAGCTTTTCACAGCTTGCAGCGATTGACAGCTAAAACAAATGCACAACCGTAATTATAGTGTACGGACAGCAATATTTGGAGTAGAGCTGTTTAGCAATTAAATCCGTGTCAAATATTGAACACGCTTCATTGACTCGGAAGATAATCATTTGAAAGTTTGTCATGTCAGTTTTACTACATTTATATTTCCAATACATACGTGTATACGGTTACATAGATAACGCATTACTTATAAAAACTAAAGTGAAGGCACTGTAATGTAATAATGAATTATGTTTTCTTGAAAATGGAATAGCACTGTCTTGTAGTGTGCTTAAGTTGTCAACTACAACAGAACTAGTACAATATTAAATTTTGTTTCCTTCATTTTCTTTAAACTATTGCGTTTTGAAAATGTAATAAAAAATGTAAGTCGGAACACATTTGGTTGCCTTGAGCTGTCTCTGCGGCTTTCCCGTCACTCCAAATCTAATTTGTGTTTTTTATCAAAATTTCCTTTACATCCGTAGGCTTTATGTCTATGTACGTTTAAAAGAACTGTACATTATAATGTAAATGTTGTTTACACTTTAAAAATGCAAATATTGTAGTATTTTTTCTAATGCGCATTCAAATATAGTTCAATATATGTCAAATTATTGCAATCTTGAGTTAGGAGAATATAAAATATTATCGTTTTAAATATGCAGTAAAATCTGTGTTCAATTATTTGCTGATACATACTCTTTCCTTGTACGAAAGTGAGAATAAGATAGTTTTATGAGTGCATCACCTGTGAAATTAATGTTAACAATAATAATATGCTGCATTTATCATCAAACGTCTGTAGCGTTCGGTAACGTGCACTTATGTACTTATTAATTGTATTCGTAACATTGAACTGAATTTGGTTGTGGTTTTCATAACATGAATTTGTAAATAGAGGGGACTGAACTGAGACGTAATATTCTCTGATCTCATGCTCTACTGGCACTTTAACCAGAAAAGTTCCATGATTGAAGGAAGTTGGTAGTTTTACGTTTTACGTATCGATAGTCAGGATCATGATCAGCACGACTGGTTGAATCCACGAAAAAGCTTGTTTAGAACGCAAATCTGAGTGAGTACTACTGAATCTGAGTGCCTACCTACATACTACACACATGTAAACGTGTTATTCCTCTATGCATTGACTACACGTACTTTATGGTCAGCATTTCCCCAAATAAAATATTCAAACCTATTATAAAACCACAGCACACCATTTTTATGCGTATTCCCGTCTACGTCTACGTGCTACGTACTTATATTTAGATATACACTTTTTGATGAAGGAAACAACAAATGAACAATGTACTGGTAGTATAAGATGTGCCTAGAATACAATACTGCATACTGTGGGTTTAATTGTACTGAGAAAGCTTTATAGAGTCCAAATGATATTTCCCTGACTTGAAGTTAAGTTCAATCACATTCTTTTTCTGAGATCTTGAAGTTTATTTTCTGCTGGCAGAGCACCTAACAATGTAAAGACTGGAGGGAGATTATAGTAATACACAATATGAATACAACGTGTATTCTCATTACTCTAACTCTAAAGTGAGGAAACATAATTTATCAAGTCAAGCAACTTCTTTATCTGATAAAAGCATTCCCTGTGCTTTACTATATAGTAAACTTTATACAATACAGTAGTACTCTGAAATTATTAAATAAAAATATGATGATGAATCAGTATGGGAATTAACCTTTATTGTGTTTCACTAACAAGGTGAATGACGTAACTAACAAAAATGTCAAAAATGATTTTTTCAGTTAAGACTTGAAACTGATAATATATTACTTAGGTATATTTGTGTATAACAAGAAACACACCCTCGCTATACTGTCTAACTACTAATACATTAAACACTGATTACTTGCCCCATCCATCTTGGTGAAATAATATTTTTGGCAAACAAAGAAATTAATATTTAGTACGTAATTCGCTACACACCAGATCTAAACGTTTTTGACCTGCTGACCTCTACAAAGTTAAATGAAGGCTGTGGTTGTATAGTTAATGCGGAATAACACATTAAAAACATATACTGTTAGACTGATCTGTTCATACACACATACAACATACACAGATACACCAGTCTGATAAAGTAGGTACAATAAAGCAACACTTTCTTCTTGTATGCGTAAACAGAAAACATACTCGGGGATTCACATACGTGATTCTCAGTTCGCCTATTTTGATTTCAGGTACTTTCTTTTAACAATGTTATTCTAAACAACATCTGTTACCCGTCATCCTGCCTTTTGTGTATTTTGTTTTGTATTTGCATGAGTACGGCCCAAAGTAGGTTTGATAAATTATATCTATATTTCTCTCTAGTGTATCTTTACATGCATTGATGAAGGCATGATTGAATAATGCAATTTTGTGCAAGCTTACTATAATATGTTAGTAAAGGATAATAAATGTTGCCAGAATCTCGAGTTTTATTTCTTTTCTTTGGCAATGGCAATTGTGTATGTTGAAAATGCATTTAAATATCTATTTAGAAAACTAGACAGATCCTAGCCAATATTTTTACATAGAAAATCTATTTTGCTCATTCACAGATTAACGCATTCAACATTCACAGATTATGTACCGTGGCGTGACCTAACATTATTTTTAGTGATGCTCTAATCCTTATTCAATACTTTCGTTCCACAGATTTTAACAAAGGGCAACTTTAGAGCACTAAAGTAAAAATGCGTATTATAGCTGTACTCGCTAAAAGGATAAATATTCTTTGTTACTGTACCAAGAATTTAAAGAGCTATGTCTATTTGGATATTTCCCAATAGGATTCAACTATCAATGTCGTGGATAAATGAATTAAAATCAAAAAATCTGACGGCAAATACAAAGTGACAGTTTTAAAGCACTTCTTTGTGATCGGGTGACAACTTCACTGTCACTTTGGCCCTTAGACTCACCAATAAATTTAACCGATGCGTAGATCTCTTTCATGGCAATTTTTTTATTTTTGAGATTACAATTTTGTTATTAAAGTCAAAAGGGTACGACATTGGGTTGACAAGTTGACAATATATGGGTAAATAGATGCATGCTGCTCACACTCTAAAAGTAACGACTCGGTACAAAGTCTATGTAATATTTCACTTGCGACAATGGACAAGAACATGAGATTACACCCAATACATCATATCAAGCCGGCAGATTAATAAATGCTTATCAAATACAATCATATTTATTATTAGAACAGCATTATGTACCCGAGATTCCCTTGACAGTCACATTGCTCCATTTCGATTGATTTTCCGCATTAAAAGTACAACGACAAACAAAATTGCACATTCTATTTTAGTTTTATCATTTCTAAAATAATTTTAGGTTAAGTGTTCGATTTTTTTTGACATTCTTATGTTGTATTGAAGAGTTTCACTACACATACACACGAATGATTTTGCAGGTTCAATTTTGTCGACAATGCCTTTCAAATCTTGTTACTAATTTTTAAGTCTTTGCATTTGAAAAAGTGCACGTTTCTCATTCACGATCTTTTGATAACTGAAATTGATAATAGCGTCATATCATAGAAAAATGGTTTATTTCCAGCAGGTCTGGTTTTATTTGCCATATGTTTGGGTCCTCTATTTATCTTTATTGTTGTGTGCGCTAGGAGGTCTGGCTGTGTACACGAAGTATAAATAGAAGGGTCGGATTTGTTGTCAACTGTGCAACGCACTTTTCTATGTACGTAACTGGGGAGCAGAATAAAACAGAAATGTATTAGAGGGTCAGGGTGTTCTTATTCTCTCTCCCTGTGTTTTGCACCCTTGTGCCGAGTTACACATCCAGTTTTGCTTTTCGTTGTGTAAATGCATTCGTTTTCCTTTGACGTGTTCTCCAGCACTAAATTCATGCGAGGAGGATTAGTACTACACTCTAAGAGTACTCACTGTTACTCTAGTAGCTATCAACCATACATTTCCAAAAGCACATTTATATTTATACCTTTAAATGTTATACTACAGCAAAGCACTAATAGAAATACAACGTATAGTGTAAACTCATTTTATTTATATACCACATACATACTACTGTCAATGTTCAATACACAAATATTATCTAGCACAACTCTATGCTGTAAAAGGAAAGAAAAATATAATTATATGTACATTTCACTTCACCTACGTATATCATACCATTATACCATAAAGGATATTCTGTCCGATGCAATGAGTTGCTCTATATAAACTCATCTCTCGATCTCCCTCGCATTGTTATGTGTTTTTAGTTGGGCTTAGTGTAGGAAGTGAATATTGCGTTTTGTATGGACTATGAACTATTATTGTAGTATTTATAATACATATGTAGGTATCCCTAGAGCAGGCAGACTGCCTTAGTAATAGTAAGTGAAAGTGTCTCTATCACAGGACCTTCATTTCAGGATCCAATTGACTACTGTGTGTACTGTGTGCATTACGGATGCTTTCGGGTAGGTTGAAGCTAGTCAGTCAGTCAGTTGAGTCAGTAGCCTGCCTCTGGTGTCACTCTTTCATTCGCCGGGTATTTTTCTTTCAATGAGTACTTAGCGTATTCGTATTGCTCTCCTGCATTCTGCATGTTGTTTACTTCTGTAGTTCTTGTGTCTTCGTGTACGTCGTATTTGCTGCTTAGGTAGGATATCCACATTATATACAAATGCAGTGCATCAAGCAGAATTTTATTTAGTTGGATTTTTCACTGCAATCTGTGCACTGACAAAGTAGCTCTGTGTGTTCATGGAATCGGTTATTAGAGAGAAACAAGACCATAATATTTATTGTAGGTATATACTGTACTCCGAACTCCGAAGTAAGTACGAAGGAGTGCATACAATAAAACAGGAAAGAGGAACTTCGGTACGTACTAATTCTGTATTATTATAGAGAGATATGGTGAGTAAATATATAGCTGTAGTGTAATATTATTCCAATGTTAAATTATACAAAGTGATGTGTGTTTCTACCCTTATGGGAAGATGAAAGATCATTTTTTCTGTGAAGTAATATTATCACCAAGTGCGTTATGATAGAAGTAATGTTAAAGCTAAACAGAGTGAACAGTTTGGGTGCAGATGTTCGAGTTTCGTGTGTATAACATTCTTCGTCTGTGTTTGTTAAAAGCAAAGTTGACGATATTGAATCTATGTATTACATACATACTATAGAGGACATACACCCACTCACTTGATGTGTCTACGTGGTTAAATTAAGTTAAAAGTGTTTTGTGTGTTCGTGTTCTCTTTTTGGTACAATATCCCATTATTGGTTCATGTAAGTTATTATTACTGTGACACAACTTTCAATCACTATGCAACTCAAAGTGTTGTACGTAGTGTTTATTAAGTGACACAACAAAATGAAAAAGAACTCCTCTATGTGTCTACAGTGTTAGTGCATGGCATTTTTACATAGACACTAAAAGGTGGTTAATTAGTGGTGGATTAATGGTCGGCAGGTGAAATTTTGGTGACCCCGTTGTTAATAAGATTCGTTGCAAATATCTTTATGATAAAATGCATATCTCTGTTAATTAGCACTCCCCAAAATCTGTATAAAAACTACAATTTTGTAATTAACTGCTATGAGCTGCATATTTGGCTAATGGTTACGCACGTGTAACCATTTATGTTACAAACTATACACTCGTTTGGATCTTGGAATTTAAATGAAGGATGTACTTATTTAGACTCCTTTGTTGATTCTGTCTGTTTTTTCATGAGTGGAATTCTCTTTCTGTTTTCAAGTTCACTTCAATTAAAAGTAAGTCACCAAGAAATAAAATTTCTTTTATTTTGATCCGCTTACTTATAGTAAATAGCCATGTTGTAGGCAGTTAAGAAAACATGCCATCATATCAATGTTTATTATGGCATGACATACTAGAAATGATTTCTTTTCTTAAGGCTGATTTGATTACGTGCCTTATTTGATATGTCATGTTGCGTAAATTACAGAGTTTATAAGGAAAATACATGTACAGAACGCGTGTGGAGAAATATAATAATGTTATACGATACTTCTATGAAACTTGTGAATTGTATGAGATACTTGTAATGTATATTGGCTGAGTACCAGCAAAAAATTCGTAGTGAGATTCTTATAGAACTTCAACTGAGACAAAAAGACAGAAAAGGACTTTAGTGTCTTAATTGAAGTCGCAAAAGTCGATGAGTAAGTTAATGAGTGCAGTTTTTTGTAGGTTAAGTGACTGTGAATGAGCGAAGGACCTGACCTATGTTTTATGTT
>JAQFYB010000868.1:0-41879 GCA_034694085.1 Pogonognathellus longicornis
TTGTCGCTGATGAGTATTGACTTCCGCTTTTCGTTTTCCTGGAGGAATAGAAAGAACATAAAGTACATCACAAATCCGAGTTAAAGAGTACGCGCTAGATTTAATCTCCCCCCAATGGCGTATTTCCGAAAACATCAATTAATATTATAATCACTTTGTGTGAATCCCTATATTATTGATTCAATTTAATGATTTTTCATTTTACAATCCAGGTGAGAGTCATCAATTAGGCCATTAACTATCTGCTGCTAATTAAAATAAAATAATCATTTCAACAAATAAACCCCGGAATAAAACACGGGGAAAGTCCGGCAAAAAAGTTTAACCCCGACCTGCTAAGAACCCCTGGGTCTCCAAAAGCCCCGGGTCCGTAAAACCCCGGGTCCCTAAATCCCCCGGGCCTCTAAAACCACCCGATGTAAGATATGTGTTGAATCAATTTAAAATCAAAGATATGACATACGTGGAACCCTTACTCTGGGTGTAATGAGGAAGAGTAAAGGGGTCCTTTCCACCTCTTAAATCCCCAAAATAGATTATTATAAAAAATTTAAAAACTTGGGATTTGTACGCTGCTCAAGCAGGTTGACTTTGGTCTAAATTACATCAATTTTTGCGACACGAGCGATTAAAACAACATTTGTATCTCATGTTAGGAATTTTCCCCTCCCGAAATGTAATTCTAGATACGACTGTACTCCATATGTGAGAATGTCTGTAAAGGGGTTTACCATCCTACCGAATAACCCATATTGAATTCTTAAATTAAAAACGTAGTAGCTGAATAATTACAGTGTGATTAATAACACTAATAATAATAAATGCCACAAAGTATCAATTCACTTAAATCCCAGAGAGAATTGGGGGAATCGAACTAGGTATGTGTCATACATAACAAAACGCTGAAGCTAACATCCACATGTAAATAATAAAAAAACATGCATTACATAGCATGCAATACAGTAATCAAGTATTATTGTATCCAAGATATATGCTCGTAAACATGTCGTGAGATTTATTAAACATATTAATATATTATATTATGTAGCATCATCCATATTGATTCCATTAGCTAATGGTATGATATATACATATATAATTTTTAATATGTTTATAGTTTATAGACAGTACGGGAGCATTGCATCAACTATTTTAAAGCAATAATTTTTTGAGACTATTGAGACATAGTTTTGGCATTCATGATTAATATTTAACATGAATTATTAAATTGTTTTAAATTATTTTCTGGCAAAGCTTATTCAAAGTTGTCAATGGACCATTGAAGTTTGCCGTCAATTGGGCCACAAATAAACATAATTTTATTATTGTCTATTTTTCAAATGCCATTTTGATGGAATACACCCCGTGGAGTACTGATTAAAATTATGGCAGAAAAGTAGACCAAGTAAGTAGCTAGGGTTATTATTCATTAACTCAGCTGAACTCGCTTGAGTACGTTGAAGAAGACGAGGAAACGGTAAACCTTTATAAATTATTAGGTACAATATTAGGTCGCTTCTATTTGTATGTATTTTGACACTCATTTCTCTAAAGTCGACTGTATTTAAACCATCAACAATCGTTTTCAAAGGCAACTATGAACTGTGGTACCTTCTATGCTACGGTATAAATTGACTCTCCTTGAAACCTCAGTTGAAAAGATGATACGGTATAAATCAAAATCTTATATTTCAACTAAATAAATTATGGATTTTTAAGTACTGAAATATCCCAATACTGTTTATTGCTCTTTCTCGTGGATTAAATATCTCAGTTTTAATAAAAAATATTACACCTTCTTACATTAAACCTGCAATTTTAGACTTATAGTCTCATCTCATATCACCTTTTATTCATCAACGATGATTAGTTATATGATATGCACATCTCTCGGCTTAATTATGACACCTTTCCATTTGTCTATATGATTTCTTTAATTATCGCTTCCATATTTTTATGACACCCTTCCATTATTGTCTATGCCACTTATTTACTTATTGTATGACAAAAACAACTTATTTAAAATTGTGTCACTGTCACATTATTGAAAAATATGGATACTTCTGTAATAAGAAATTATAATTCATGTTTCATACTTAACTAAATGTGTTTGATATTATATTTCTTTAATTATATACAACTTAAATAATAAATTCATACAAACATGTGGGGTAATGTGTTTGCAAAAACACAGTATGACTACCTACCAATAAATTAGTACACATGTAAACCAAAGTTTATAATATATATATTAAGACTTTATTCGTAGAACACTTAACCTTTTCTCAACTTAGTACGGATGACTTTCATTGTTTAAATCGACTGTTTCATAGATCATTATTTCAAACCCGAAACTGTTCTACCAACGATATATGTAATACTAATTATCTATAATGTCTACATATAAATTAAACAGTCAGAACTTTACTTCATTAGGTGTAAAAGATAATTTAAGTTTCACTGATCAATAATAACTCACAAATTACAAATTAAATTTATAGTAAAAATTACTTTAAATGAGTTGGTTTGCATTGCCCTATTATAGTACCTGTACAGTAATGAGTATAATATACCTAAATACAATTATCTTGTAAAATTTAAATAAAGCTTAACGGTAAACATTCAGTACGTTAACTTGTTTGAAAATAACCGCACGACCTTTTAAAAACGTCAATTTCCTAATTTTTCGCCGCCTTTACATTTCCGCTATCACAGATTCCATCTTTAGTCGTTTTATTCCGGATTAAAGAACAAGGACGTAATAGCGAATAGAATAAATACTATCCCTCCAATTATAGTCACTGAAATAGAAAAACAAATTACATGTTAGTACCTACCTATTAATATGGCAATGTCGCAATGTACAAGAACCATCATTAAGCTAGTCAACAATTGAAAAAAATGTTGTTGACCTAACAGAACATAAAGTAATAGTAAATATCTTCAACTCTAATTTTACACAGGCTACTTACTACTATGTATTTCGATAACTAACGTAACTTCACTCTTGTGCAACCAATGCCTAAATTATTCTCAACTTCTAATAACAATAATAGCAATAGCAATTTTGTCGTAAAGATTCTGTAACCAACCTGTTCGTACTGATATCTTCTGTGCTACCATTCTGCCTCCAAGTACTGCTAGTCCTGTACACAAGGAATGACCTAAGACCCCTCCGACGCAAACACCAGTTACATCCTGTCAACAAAATAATCCGAATTGAAATGTCAAGTGTAATGCTTTATTTATGTAATTATTTAATATTTGTAAATGAATACCTCTCTGGCGGCTAAGACAATGGTTGCCAATTGAGATCTATCTCCCCACTCGGCTAAAAATGTCATTGTAAAGGCTTGCAAAAATACTCTTGAAAAGCAATAAAATAAAATTCTTCTTGCTGTTGAAGGCAATTTGGGACTGGCTGTTGCAGAGGCTTCTCCATTTTTTGGCCCGTTTTGATTCTCGACCTTGAAAATGAAATAAATATTAACATAAAATAAAAAAATGTTAGCTTAAATTAAATAAGTCTCTATATATTTCCATACATCATCTTCTCGTTTTCGAAGTGTTGCTTGAACTTCTTCCAACTCCTCTGTTCCTTCGTCATTGGACATTTTGTAGCCATCATATAGCATTTTCAATCCGAAGACGGCAAATAGAAACGTGGAGATATAGTATGTGTAGATCCTAGGGATGACGGTGGTAGCATAACCAAACAACGCTAAAATTGAATGAATTTATATTAATATAATGTAAAACCCATTGATAAAATCAAAAAATTGTCACACAGTGAATAACATACTTATAATTCAAGTAGCATGCTTGAATTCTATTATTTAGTTTAATTAATCAAACAGTTAAAATAAAAACCATCATGACGTTACATTTGAATACTTCCCTGTACGAGTATCATTGAATATTCATGTATGATTTCGCTTAGAAAGTTGCTTAATAGCTCAATATTTTTATAATAAAGATATACGCGTTTTATAACAACATTTTAAAATACACTGAGCATTTTAAATGTTATCATACCTTACCAGAAAGCACAGTCATGAATCCCAACGCTCCCATAGCTCCAGCAAACACTGTTAATCTTGCATGTCGCATTGCCATTATAGCTGCAATAAAGAATGTTTTATCTCCAAGCTCTGAAACGACAATTACTGACAGGGAGGCTACGAAAGCATGAATGAAGCCCGTGGACCCCGTTGCCGGTGCCGCTTGGGCTGTGGAACTGATGACATTATTACTGCCAGGTGGTGGAGTAATATTCTATATAATTTACATCATTTATTTTATTAATAAATATTTTAAATTCTTATACTTTTATACAGTGTACATATTATTGCAAATTGAGTAAAACTTACTAAATCAAAGTCCTCAAATTTGTCGACTTTCTTATTATTAACATCGAAATCATCTTCAATAGGTTCAATATTAGCATTGGTCGTATGGCCACCGAGGCACAATACTAATAGAATGACAGTCAAACCGATTTTCGTTTTTGTAGACATCGACAAAATATTTCTACTTCTAAATTGAAACTTGCTTGCGATATTAACTAGTGACGTTTGTGAAGACTCGAAGATTGATGGCAGAAGGTTAGTACTCATGTTTGAATTGTTTTGTACAGATTATACGCTTACAGCCACGGGATTAAACTGTTAGAGCAATGGTCAATCAAGTTTGAATATTTTTGACATTTGATGAGGCAAATATACACAGGAGTCGAAGGACCTGCACAATAGTAAAATAAGTAAAGGTTATTATTAGAATGAAATCAAAGTAACAATGGTGTTTTACACGTATCAATACACGCTGATATAATTATTATAGACTACCCCGACAGCTGTTCACAAAGAAAACAAAAATTGATATGCCTAATATTGCTGTACATTTTTAGTACTTATCAACCAGCATTAAATCTGAATTATTGTGGTAGTAAATGAACCGTGTTCCTAACATCGGTTCTAGTAAAACAACAGTGATTGAATCTACAAATTGAAATATTGTAACGGAATTTGGATATCAGAATAAATGTGCATTCTGTAGTAAAAATAACTTTAAAACTGAACCAGTTATTTGAATATTATACATTTACACACTAACTTATAATATATTTCATACAGTTGCTCAATATTCATTATGTCAGTTGGTTTTACATCACAACTATGACTAATTAATAGTAGATAGTGGGTAAAAGCATTACATGTTTAATGTGCCGGTCAAATTATACCGCTTATAATTCATGCCACATGTACAATTAATCATCATTGATCTTAATACTGATATGAACACATCTCTAACATGAAACATACATTTATATTCACATTATCAACTATATAATTACAAATTAAAGGAAATTCAGCTTACCAATACAATTTCTGAATTCCAAAGAGAAATTAATTGAATTAGATTTCTATTGAAACATAGCAATGCTGAATGCCACTTAATGAACTGAACTTTCAAAAATCTGCTATTCTGTGATGGCTTTGGTTAGCTGTCAGACAAAAGTACAAAACAATGGAAGACCGCCTAAAAACTAAAAACAATGACATAATGTAAATTATTTCATGTTGACAACACTGATCTTCCACTGCCAAATTTGCAATGAATTTGTACATTTAATAAACCAAATAATAAACCATTTATAATTTTATAAAAACAAGACACTCACTAACACTCAGTCAGTTTTTAGATGAATATCTAATCTTCGTGCCGTCCCGTCTCATTGTCAGCTATAGCAAGTTTTGTAATTTGTACCAATGATGAGTCTGCTGGACGTCAGACGTGGGCTGATAAATAATTTCTATTGATTGACTCTCGGTTTATAAGATATTTTCCCTCTTGTCCGATACTTCAACGAATTCATTTATTATTTATTAAATTACACGTCAATCGATTGGCATCATAAAAATATTAATTTTATGCTACACAGGAACAGGACAGCGAAGTTCGATAGTTCGATCGACTGACAGTGACAAACTGTGAAAGATCGAATGAAGATCACCGATTCGCAGCCAACACATCAACTTCCCGATTTACAAAATCTGCTCAATAGCCGACACAAACACAACTTCTCAAGTAGTACATACAAGTTCACACTTTACTCATTTCAATGTTATCTAGCCTCTTCCTTTAATTAAATAGATTCTTTTCCAATGTCAAACCATTCTACTCCACCATCTACTGTCTAACCAAAGTTCCTCATTCAATAGTTTTCTATCTTCTCCTTTGGATTGGACACTCCATACAAATACCATTATTATTACATTTAAATGAACACAGAATACAGATATGGAATATAGAAAATGATTTATATGTAACAGGCTTTAAAAGTCCAACTCACTAATTACACATTGACATTGCACATTTACTGATCCTATGCAAATGCAACAGAGACTGATATGATGATGAGACTGTAAGGTGTTTTTTTATTTCAATGGTAAAGTTTCTCGATTAGTTAGCTCGGTACTACTTTTGGTAAACTCGCGCGGATTGTGTGTAACACTCGTGGATTTTATTTGTAACAATGAAATGCCAAAAAGTTTTTGTGGCATTTCATTTGATGCCTTGTAAAAAGTGAAAATAATTTTAAATATACTCATTTAGTTTTCATTCAATTAATAGTCCATCTATATAGTAATATCTTTATTTAAATGTTTCCATGATCATTATGGTAAAAACTTACTACTTAACTATTATTGATTGCTGTAATTCGAAATCTAGTTGTTAGAAAATATTTTAGATTTAATGTTTTTTATCAAACAGATGATTAAATTATAATCTATGCTAAGAGATTCATCAAAATAATATAAAAATTAAGATCTTTTCGGGCAACGCACAAAAAACCACATCGTTTATGTACTAACTAATGTCACTAATAATAAATAATGCTCACTTTCCGTTTCAACTATAAAATCATGCATGTATCCCAAAGTTCCCAGATATGAAAGATTTTAGTGATAATAGGTTATCACAATCACAAAGACAAACCCTATTCATACTATAATATAGGGATATATCATTCTCTGTAAACAGTTCAGCTCATTCAGCTCAATTGGATCAAAATTGGCAAAATTAAAATTAATCATAGCTGTGGAACATCTAGACTCTCTCCCCTCACACATGAGGGTATTGCGAGAAAATATATTACCTATGTAAAATAGTCTTTGAATTGAAGTATATCCTTTTCTGACGTAATCAATTTTATTCGAATATAAAGCTCGAAATTTTCCACGTCATATTTCCAAAATATAAAGTAATTCACAAAACTATTTCATGATAAATCAGAAAGTCTTATTTATCCAGAGTAGTTGTGCGAAGGTTCTCAATTTTTGAAATAATGTGGTCACACACAACTTTGTAACAGAACGTCAAACTTATTTGTCAACATTTCTAACTTTATTTCAAGCTTCTTGATTCTTGAACCACTTTAATTTTGCCAGTAATTTTATACAAAACTCAAAATAATTTTTATCGTTAAAACTTGGACAGTATCTTGTATCTTCACTCTTAACCAATATTATTCAACTACAATTAGCAAATAAAACAAATGATTAAGAACATATTTTAACAAATTATAATCACAAAGTTTAGTACATTACATAGTAATGCATGACGAGTTTAGGTATATTGTAATGTCTACCTATATATAATATTATATCTAATCTATGTACCTATATATAATATCTATAGGGTTAGAGTGAGACTGTGATTGTATTAGTTGGTGCTGGCAGTGCTGCTGGGTACCAGGTACACAAATTCATGAAGCTTATTGACATATTATGTGCAATATGATGAAATAGAATTAATCAACCTTATTATATTCGAGTGTCCAGGAAGAGATCGGTTATTTTCTAGGTATTCTTGAGCCAAAAGCTGGTGACAATTGTAAATTACACTCTAAAAATTATCTTTTTATACAGCTAATCAGTTTGAAGCCAAAAACGTCTATTAGTGAGCAGCACTTTTGTACCAATGCTTTAGTTGCACGAATTATTTGGCATACTTTTATTTCTAACTAGTTACATTATTAATATTATAATTTAGCAAAGTCAACTTATGTAAATCATTTATAGTGTTTTAGGCAGAGAGATTAACCAAATCTATGATTATTCGATAGTTCAACTAGGTAAGTAGTCGAAAATCGAGTCCCCACATACATTTGGCAAAGGTACTTTTTATTAGTATCGACTAAGCAAAAGCAAACCCTCATTCATATGTATTGTATCGGTCTCAATCTCAAATAGGAAGGCTGGAAGGCACATTATTTTGTATTTTTATTAATACACGAGGCGTAATAATGGCTATCAAACATGCCATCAGTGGCGTATCTAGGTTTGAAGTGTTTGAATTAGTGGTGCGCGTCTAGAGATATGATATACTGTCTGAGTATGTATAAAAATTATTAATCATTGTGTCTCACAAGGGTTATGTTTTTGCTTGCAACGTTGCAAAAAATTGCAATATAAAGGGTTGCACTTGCACTTGCTTGCTATTAACCCTCCTTTATATCTCTAGTCAAATAGGATATCGCTTAACACCCCTCTATAATGAATCCAAAAGGCTCTTGGAGTGGTTTACAACTTTATTTAAGTGACTTCACGTCTATTTAACAAGAATTTTCTATGATCGGGGACCGTAATTTTGTTCAAGAGTCTTGGTAGGTCTCTAAAGCTTCCGAGCGAAGATATATAGGGTATACATACTCCACCCAATAATCCATCTTTTGGGGCGATTTACAAGGGATTCATAGGGGATGAAATTTTTGAGCGCTCTATGGACACCCAAAATCCATTTAGTAGGAGGACTTACAGGGGATGACATTTTTAGGCGCCCTATGGCCCATCAAAATAAAAAAGGCAGTAAAAACATTTAAAATAATGAAATAATGCGAATTTTTATAAAATGTAATTTATTAGAATGAATTCTTGCCAGAATGCGAATGTTAGTTTTCTAAACACAACAGCGTGGTTAATGTAGAAAACATTGAAGTGTATACAGTGGCGGATCTAGGATTTTTCACAGGGGGATTTTTCATTCACATTGGTAATCACAACGAATAATTTCTAGTCATTTCTTGCGAGGCTACAATCAGTAATGGATTTCGAGGAAGGAAAAATGTGAATATGAGATAAGGCCAAAATCTCGCGTAACGCGAAAAATTTGGGTCAAAATCAACACAAAATGTAACATTGATTGCCCTTTTTTTTCCTTTATTTTGCCCTTTTATGGCAAAACACCTCTTTTGGGAATTGCGCCTTCTTATCTAGTGTAAATTAAGATTTCGCAGAGGAGATTTGACCTGCAAAACCTAGTGCTGGATGCGCCAATGAGTGTATAGAAAGAAACAATAATTTTATACACTTCTTTATAAAGACCAAGTACTAGAATTCAGTGGCGGATCTAGCACTATAGGTTGTACATGTCCCCCCCCCCCCCACTTTGCGAAATATGAATTTACACTAGCCGTAAATCCCAAAAAGAGGTTATTCTCCACCCAAGAGCAACATGAAGAAATAAATTTGCGCTATTCATTAATCTGAATAAATTTATGTTTATTTTGACTCAAATTTTTCACGCTACGCTTGATTTCAGCCCTGCATGTTCGCATTTTTCCTTCCCCGAAATCCATTTCTGTATATGGCCTTGCAAGAAAAATCAAGAAATTATTCGGATTACTGGAGTGAAGGAAACACCCCCGTGTCAAAATTCCTAGATCCGCCAATTGCTAGAATTAGCAATAGAAATTATAGATAGTTAGTACATCCAAACATCAATCATACAGGTGTCTATAGACAAAATAACACACCACGTATGTATTACCTAGAGAGGCTGAGTAAGAATTTTGCGGTGAAAATCCCCTGCTGCATTCTTTATAGTACGCCATAAACTGAAATGAAAACCAATACTTATTTATTATTTCTCATATCAAAATCCATTTTTCGTGCGCTTAGCGGCGCTGTGAGTGCCCAGGTGGGGATATACCCCCATATGCCGACGAAATTGCGATCACTGTATATTGTGTCTTCTCTATGCGACACTGTTGTTGTCATAGTTTTTAATTGCATTGTACAAAATAGAACCGTATAAAAAAAATCTGCATAGCAAAATTAATTATTGTTCGCAGTAACCGCAAAGTTCGGGTATTTTCTAGAGTTGTAATATAGAATATGAATTTCTTATTATAATAACAAATTATGTGATTATTGCACATTGACTTGACCACCTACTGCAACGTAATTGGTCGAGAAGCTCCAGGTAGAGGAACAATGATCTAGAGCGACTGTACGGCTTTATTACACTGCAACAGACAGACAGACATGAACGGTTTCGTTCGTATAAAGGCTTTGTAAGTTTGAAACGCAAATGAGAGTTGGTTCTGGTTGGGCCTGAGCCTCTTGGGTTGAATCATTGAATCTGTTGAATTCAACAAGCATAATACATACATAATATACAATATACATAGGACTGACAGTACTTTTGTTATCTTTAGTAGTTGTAGTCGTAGTTGTGATGTGAATGATATTGTAAAAATTGCAATTGTAAGAAGTGTGAAAGGTATGTCCGAGTAAGTTTGTATTTTATACGTCGTGCAAGTACGAAGTATGAACGAACGGATGCAAGAACGCAACCAGAAACTGTAATGTTTTGTAATCATAACTCCGTTATTCTTAATTTCATCATTCTCACTTGACGATTTTCATAGCTATTATTATGGCATTTTAGTTGCTATTATTTAATTTTGATACATTATCAAAAGACAGTCAAATTGCCAGTATAAGTCATAAGTATAACCGTCTGTTCTGTTGTCTGTGTATGACATCAACATTATTTTGCTGACTATTGACTATACTATACGTAAAACAGCTAATCTGGATTGTAGGCTAAGGGTGGAGGTGAACTCAGGTGGAGTTTGTCATTTATTGTTTATTACTGTGTTATTGTATTTTTAACTCTTTGACTGTGCTACAACAGAACCATTTTAAGTTGCTCAAGAAGATTGACTGCTGCTGAGTATAATAACTGTCAGACGGAATAGTTCAAATTTTTCGAAATACCACGTAGTTTTTAGTAATATCAATTAGACACTATTTTGCTACTCTTTTACGATGGGTAAGATTATTTATATTGTTAATTTTTTTAGTTTTATAATATCGACGAATAATAATCATCATAATTTTAGTAAAATTAATACTTTAATATTTTATTGTTTTTGACTAATATTTGTTATTTGTATAATAGGGCGAAGCTGTCAAAATTGTATGACCAGAATGCCTTATGCGACACTTATTGCTACGATAATGTGTCTGGCTGGTGTAGGAGTATTTTGTGGAACAATGTATCGTGGAGTGGCTCTTGCAAGTCTGATGTTTGTGGAAGTATTTCATTTTAGGGTTGAATGGCTGGAACCTGTTCAATTAGCTTTTGTTATAATTGGAGCGTGTATGGGAGCCCTTGGAATTATGATCCTCTTTATTGGTTGTTTAACAACTGGAGAAACTAGGCGATCTGTGTACAGAGCCTGGAAAGCCAGGGTAGGAGGACGTATCACTTGTGCTGTGGTGAGTAAAATTCATTTTTCAAAAATTGTAATCTGTGATATTGTTACAGTTATTAATCGGGTGTGACCATATTTTGTGTGTTTTACTTATTCAATCAAATGTCTTAATTATTTACAGTTTATGGTCATCACCTACATTTTAGAACTTGCGTGGTTGGGAATGTTTTGTTTCTTGGTTTTGGTCACTGCCGTGTTCTCATTGTTTTGGTCTCTTTGCTCACATCAGCGAACCCCTTATGATAAGGAAAACTGTATTGACTTCACACAATTCCGTAAGATACATGTTTTTTACATTTTGATTTCGATACTAATATGTATATATAAAATTGAGATTTCATGTTGGCCATGAAACATTTTTAGTAACATTGAGCATTATAGTCCAAAAAGATGTTTGCCTTAAGATCTAATAATATATGTGAAATAACACCATTTGTTTCTGTAAAAAATAATGATGCATACTCTTATCATTACAGATTTTCTATTTCCTAATAACACACGGGTAGATGATATGAAAATTTGTGAAACAAATGAAATTAAAATGTTTTGCAAAGATTACGTGGAAAGAGCAGAAGTTATGTTCATTCTTGCAACTATCTCATGTGCTTTGGTGATTATGAGTTTGGTAAGTTATATATTTTTTAATATTAAATATCAAAACAACAAAAGTATCGAAAATACTGTTATTGGTTATTTCTACGGATTTGTATACTCAAAGTTTGTAGTTGTTAAGTAATGGAAAAATTACATCTTATAAGCCTTGTAATTTGGTTGTCGCTTTGACGAACACATACTGTACTTAAAGTGTCAAAGAACATGTACGACAGCTTAGTAACAGCATTAGCTAGAAATGTCTAACTACCCCAAGTTTTAATATAGCAAAAGAATAATGATTATTTTATTTAGCAAATGTGCAGTTAACGATTACTATTATAATTTAAGATAATACGACCCATTGACAAGACAAATAATAAAAATGTAAATAATAATGTAGCAACTAAATACAATAATATATTTAGTGAATCAGCGCCCGCTTAGAAATGGCGAGGAAGTGCATGAATGCTTTAAAATTAGGACATTTGGGTTGGCCTTTATATTCCACTTTTCAAACAGTGAATAATATGTTATTGATTTATTAATATTTCTGTTTTTATCGATTTCATACCCTCCCGACCCTCCATTGATTTCTATTATTTTTCTCAATTTCACGGCCTCTCGACTGTCTGTATTTATATCGTTTTTCTCAATTTTACCATCTCCCTTCTGCAATTTTTATAACTTTCAACAGCTCTTTAACATTCCTCTATATCTCCATTTTCTCAATTTGACCCCCTCTCACTGGCATTGCCTATTTCTCCAATTTTTCTCAGTTTTATCTATCCCAACATTTTTTCTATTTCTACTATTTTTTGCATTAAACTTTCCTCATTCCTGCACGATGACTCACTGTGAGAATTAATGTTCATGATTATTATATTAGGTTTAAAATACGATGATGACGATTTGATTCCCGAGCTAAGGCATTTAATTATTACATACCTACAGTAAAGAGCTGCTTCTTACACTTAAAAAAGCAGCTTAAACATTACATAATATATTTATATCATTATATCAATGGCAATTATGCTACTAACATACGTATAATATCAATGAGCTTTCACTTAAGTCGGATAATTATTTCAAAAAAGTTACAATCTAGATGAAGTCATAACTGGTCGATTGCATTGCAGGGAAAACAGTTGCTTACACATTATATATATAATATAATATATAATAATATATAGGTAGCTTAAAATTAGTGTAAACATTTATTTTGAGAATGTATTTTTATGTTATTGCCCACAATCAAACATGATTTCTGTTGTTGCACTAACTGTAACTTTAACAGTGGCAAATTGTTTAGAATTGTTTTATTTTCACAGAAAATATTATAACAGCCTGAACACAAGATATATCCAATAGTAGTAAAATAGTCGGAGCTGGAGTTGTGTTTAAATAACTTTTTGTTATTTTAATTTAAATTAGATCCAACGTTTTAATATTTTTACATTGCATTGCATTGTATCTATTGAAAAGTTGGATCTAATTTAGATCCAACTTTGCACAAACAAAAAATTATTTAAAAGCAATTCCATCTCAGATTACCTGACTGTTACTATTGGATTGAATATATCTCGGCCTGAACAGTCATGTTCATGAATCCAAAAAGGGCTTTGGTAACAAAAAATTACATCATACCCAAAATTCGATTGACAATGATAAGTCAAAAACATTAAACATCTAGTCATTGATTACTAGAGCTTAGCACTATTGCCTACTATATTTTTAAAACAATACCATCTTATATTTGAACATTTTATGTAATATGCTAAAATACAAATATATTGGTAGTGAAATTAATGTTTTTATTTAATAATTTACTGTTTGTTTACAGATTCATTACTTAATGTGCCTATCAGCTAACTACGCTCACATAAAGGACCATGAAAAATTGCAAGATTTTCAAGAATTACAGTATTTTACAACGGGAGAATCAGAAATGACTGCACTGGCCGGTAAGGACAGATTCTAAATATTTGCGCAGTCAAATAAAAAGGAAGATTCGGTAGACGTTTTTAACGGATCTGTCAATTACCGTCAATAACAGTCGGGATCTATTTCGAACTATCGTTTTTGAAGCAGCACGAAATGCATTTTTAAATGTTTGTATTACACCTACTGTTCACAAGAAGCACTATTCAACAACATATCACTATCTACTTAAACTCCTAATTTTATCTAGTGGTAATCACTTTATTTTGTTAATTTTTCCAATATTTTAGAGTTTCAACTCAGGCTACTCGTCTTAGGTCAGAATGAATTGTTCAGAAAATTAATTATCTTCAAGTGATAATTGTCACAAAAATGGATTGCTCTAAGCGAAACCATATTTTGATACATAATTATAAGAAATATGTGCGGTTGCCGATTTATATACTAATCAATCGTAAGTATTTTGAGATAAAGTGTGCATAAAGGCGTAATAATAATACTATAATCTGTAAAATGATTATTGATTATGAATGGGTCCAAGAAAAACTAAACGTTCATATCGCGAAGACGAAAGCTTAACTTTTATAAATTATTGTTACTAACGTGAATGGTAGAGTTGATAAAAACATTTACTATCAAATATTAATATTCTTAAAATATCTTTGGAATATAGCTTTTCATAAAAATATAAAATTCTGTCAGTATTTTTGTTTCTGTATTTTACTTTTTTATCGTTTGAATTCCATATGCTACTAATGAACATCGAAGAAAATTCCCTTTGGCCTTGACTTAGGCTAAAGAAAACGTCGATCTCTATTTTTGTTCTCATTAATCGCCAGACAGCAATGGAAAACAAACTTTGAGGTGTATACCTAAGTATTTTTATATCTGTGAAAATGGAATGACTATAGTTTTAAAAAGCTATGGTTCTATTAATATTCCACTACAACATTCATTCCTTTCTATATGGTTGTTAGGTGATATATTTTTACATCATTTTGGTTGTTGATTGATTGTCTTTATTTGTCTTTAAATCTCAACTCTGAATACATCGGTGCAAGAAAAATAGGCAGCTTTAAATATAGTTAATGTACTTTCGGAGCAATTCGTTTTGGGGCTTTAGAGACCATTGATTTTCCTTACTATTAATTCAGAACTTTGACGAGTTACCTTATAACTGTAATAAATGTGTATGATACATAATACAATACATAAAATAAAACAAAATACTGAAAACCATCTTGAGATTTTTCATTCGCTACGTGGACTCCATTAATGCTTTAATAATCTGCGGCATATGGCTCAATTTTGTACGAATGTCAGAAGGAATAGTGTCATTTTGTTTGTACTGCATCACTTGGCCCTTTTTGTTGATAAATGAGATATTTGCTGAAGTAGAATTCATTACTAATCGGTTGCCATCTCCGTAGTGCACATGAATATCCCCACTGGATAGTTGTGCCACAGTCCCTACGCCAGGCACTGTCGTTTGTCTCAAAACTTTCTTTGATTTGCTCATTATCGATCCTGCTGCCACACTTGCCAAAGAGGTCTCATATCCATCAATCTTCTACAAAAATCAATCCATTCGTTTTCAAATCCATCTTATCAATAAAAATTCATTCCGAAACACATTTCATGCAATAAAGTAAAAATTACTTACACAAGGAATGTTAAGGACACTTTGAGGAGAACAATTTTCTTTATTGTCGTTAACCGACTGTAATGACCTTGGACTCGACGTTGGATGGACTCGACGACCAACAAATAAAGGAAAACATGTTTCTTCTGTATTGCTACTACAACTCTGCATGGCTGATTCTAAAGATAAACAATGTTTCCAACACTTCTTAAAATGTTCCCACATTAATTGTCCACCAGCTGACAATCGAGGAGTATCATTGATGTTAAAGTCAATCGTTAATCCAGACGCTTCCAGCAACTTTATTTGAGATTCCGTCTTCATAATTTTTCCACCTAAACGTAAATATTAAATAATGATCAGTAATAGGTATGTATTTCAATTTAAATTAAATTCTATCTATGATTTGTACCTTCATAAAAATATGCCTCAAAATCCGCGTCGGGGCTATTTTCCATCAAGAAGCATTTAGCACTAGAACTGTAAAATGTTACTTTTGGAGTTTTGGTTTTTACTATATCGACAAACTTTGAAGCATATATATATTTTTTCCAGTGCTTTTCAGGCAAATTTTCATAACTGTAAATTGCATCTGCTCCTTCCGATGGCAACTGTGGTGGTTCATTTCCCACGGGACCACCTTTGCCTTTATTTGGATGATACAGCACAATCTTTAATAAATGCAAAATTATCAATCAATGAACAAATATTGGTCGAAAATAACAAATAAGTATTATAGCATATTTAAGATGGGTGAAAGCAAGAAAGGGTATTGGATTGTACTATCCCTGAGAACAAATATTTATCACGATAATAAAGTAATAAATAGTTTGTAGATTACCCTCATTCCATCCGGCGATATTCGTAATACTTCGTTAACTTTTTCAATTCTATCTTTTGTCTTAATAAATTCCAAGCAAACTTCACCTGTGTCTGTAATATTAACGATAACATTTTTCGTTTTCTGTCTTACAGGACGAAGGCGTCTTGAATCTATGGCAGGCACTGATATTTTTGGAACCGGTGTAAGTGTTTTATTTTCATTTGACATATTGCTATTGAGATGTTGCTGTGTAACAGGTGGTTTGGTCGAATTGGTCGAAATTCCTGTTGAACTGAGTACTTGAGAATGTTTAATTTGTAATACAACGGGATCTAATGGGGCTGTTCTTCCACTGTCAGTACCACCACTAAAATTTCTCGAATAACACAAACATCCGCAAGTGTCGGCATGAGAACATTGATTGCACTGTTTCCAAGCGTGACTGCAGTTATTAGATTTGAAAGACATGGCTGAATTAGTATTTGGATTTGCAAAATGGAAAAAATGTCCATTTGCTGAAACTGAACTTTGAGCATTTCCGCTATTTATGTCTTCATAATTTGACGCAGGAGGTAATAACCTATGTGGGTCGTTATCAAAATCCTTTTGAGATCCTAGTGGTGGCATACATCTGTTTGGTAAAACTGAGCCGCTAGATCGGGAACAATGACTTGTCTCACAAGCAGTTCGGTTACTACTTAAACAGGGATTTAGAGTGGCTGATGATCCACTACAGCATGAACCACTCCTCCAAGTGCTTCCAACATTACTAGGAGATCCTGAGCGTTGAGGTAATAAACCAGAAGTGGAAACTGGAGGCGGAAGTACACCCTGATGATTTGACTGAGGGGCCTGTAGTGAGGATGTTAGATATGAAGAGGCTACTCCACTGTCACAAGACAGCCACCGTTTTGATTCATCCACATGAATATTTCTGGACTTGTTCATAAACGGATGATCTAATATTGAACGGAGTTTTATTCTTTCTTTAGGGTTTTTTCTTAGTAAACAAGTAATTAGATCTCGTGCTTCCACAGAAAGAAATGAAGGTATAATGATTTCGGACATCACAACTCTTGTTAACGTAGATTTGACACCATCTTCAGTATCAAAAGGCGACTTTCCAATAAGCATTGTGTACAACATAACCCCGATTCCCCAAACGTCAGTTTCTAGCCCATGTGAAGCTCTAGTTGCAACTTCGGGCGAGATGTAGTTGGGTGTTCCACACATAGTTAAGTGTTTTTCATCCGGTCTAGTCAACTGAGTAGCCAATCCGAAATCAGCGATTTTCTAAGAACAAACAAGAATACATATAAAGATTTATACCAAAATTCAATGTTTGAAAAAATAAAATAAAATACTTACAACATTCATTTCTGCTGTCAACAATAAATTAGCAAGAGTCATGTCTCTGTGAACGATGTTATGTGAATGTAGATATAACAGGCCCTCCACAACTTGTCTTAGAATGTTGCAAGCTACACAAAATAAAAGTTATTATAAGCATGATGTCAGAAAACTGTAACAGTAATTAGGTTTTTAAATTAATTTTTTTAAATAACCTTCGCATTCACTAAGTACAGATTTCGTGGTTTTTAGATATCGCTGTAACTCTCCGTTTTGACATAACTCCAGTACTAAACATACATAGTTCTCGTCCTCAAAGAAAGTGTAAAGCTCTAATACCGAGGGATGTTTTAACCGTGAGTGTATTGAAACCTCTTGCTTCACTCTGCTTACCATTCCAACAGCCTTCATCACCTTTTTGTCAATCTAGGTCATAAGAAATAAGTGTCAATGCTAATAGTGTGTAAATTTAAAATACAGTTTTTATTTGATGTATACAAAAATATACCATCTTGATGGCAACTTCCAGATTGCTCTTAGAACACCTCGCTCTATAAACAACTGCAAATCCACCTTTTCCAAGTAAATTGAGGACTTCATATTGCTAGAAAACCAAGTCATACATTGTAAATTATCATAAATAAAAGACAAATAAAAGTCGTAAAATATTCTTAACGTGCAAAATACATAAATAATAAACTTGTGACATTTTTATTGATTAATTGTCACATCAACTGTCAACAGTCAACCAACTTTGAACTTGTTGATCGTTTCGATACTAGGCAAACACATTTTTAAGTAACTTACCTCAATGGAGTCCCCAAAATTACCCATACTAAACTATTCACCAATTAAATGTCTCTAGAAGACGTCAAATCTAAAATTCTTAATTATAAAAACACAAAATATTACATAATTGTATTGGAATCAGCGTAACAACAACACTTTCACACGATCTATAAATAAACCAACGAATGTTACCACCGAAAGCTTTGCCGCGTTTCACATTTATTCATACCAAGGAGAGGATTTCTCCGGCAAGTGATAGAAAGATGAAAGCATGAAACACAAATCTACCAATATGAGAAACAGAGAAACCATCCAAATCGCGTAATAAAATTATTATTGCAAAATGCTATAGCATTTTCGTATAATATGATTACTCATAATCTTGTTTATGTTCCCCAGTTAAGTATTACATTAATTCAATACTCGTGTAACTATTTATTATCATTATTTTCATTAAATTAGAATATTTTAAACAAGTATGAAATATCTTTAACTACAGAAAGCATTGTTCTAGGGGCCGCTTCATATTTATGCATGTAGTCTCACTTGGTTTTTGGAAAACGGACATTTCAACTAAACGCATAGTACTTAACTTACACACAGAACTCTTACGAAGCACATTGTGGTACGGTGTTCATGCGAGTGGCAAGCTGATTGCAGTGGCAGGAGACTGCACTACAATTGCACAAAAGTGGTGATGCGGCGCCAGTTAAAATCCCTAGCGGAAGAATGTAGTTCTTCTTGAAATTTGAATATCTCCTAAACCCGAAGAAACCCGAAGGTAGTTCAATTTGCAAAATTTAAGGTAATTTTAGTGTCTATAAGGCTGCATCGACAAACCCGTTCCAGTTTGACCCGAATTTTTATACACGTGTAAGATAGAAAGTTGAATTGCCAAAATTGAAGGGCGGCCATAATACCGTGCGAAGTGCACTTGCAATTTGTAATTGCAACGGGGGGGGCATGTTATTTTTTGAGATATAAACAGAATTGTTGTTTTCTTCTTTCTTTTTCTTGAAAAATGAAGCACATCAACAAGTTATATGTTAAATATGAACAACATCATTATTTGTCTTTTCAATGCCTAAAATAAAACATGCCATCATGCATGGCCATGGTAGTATCTTCTGGGTAATATAAATCCTTATACCAATCGAAAGATAAAGCAATCCTAGATACGTGTATCAATAGGTGTACATGTGCATCCGCAGGTTAAAATCCTGGTTACGCGCCTGGGTATTGGGTGGGTACACAACACACACATGTTCTTATTATCATCCGAAAATTGTAATTTCTCCTGCTGATGGTACTTTTCAATATGTTAATTTCTGCTTTTAATAGGGACATACAAGCAAGGTTGTATTTATGGGAAGTAAAGGGGGCAAAAATAGGTTATTTTACCAAAAAGGTTAAAAAAATGGCAAAATTTTTCGCGATACGTGTGAATTTGATGGAATTTAGGTTGATTTCGATCTAAAATAGCCCAAATTTTTCTCGCTACATGCGATAACAGACACTATTGTGCATCATGTTGGTATTTTGCCCCCTCCAAAATGGAATCCTAAATCCGGCCTTGCATATAAGCTGTGCAATATTGTACGCGACAATGTACACATAAATAATACAATGTAAATTGCAATGAAATTTTAAATACAAAATGAGACATTGGTTGGTATTACCCACAATAATCAATGATATCCTTGATATTGGAGATCTCGGCGTGTAATTTGCTCATTTCCTTCTTCGATCCCGAACATTTACTACGCACACACTCGGCTTCCTCTCATTTCTGAGTACTTTTTGATCTTGCATTTACATTTTGTAAAAAGTTTGTTAGTTGCTAAATTAATGTTAAGTTTGCCAATTCAAAAATGCATCAATTAAAGCGTGCAATTCCCCTCCGTACATGTCGTTCAATATTTGTACGGTGTTTAGCTAGTGGTAAAGCAAATGATGGAAAACCATTCGGGAGTCATAATCCTTCCAAAGTTCCCAAATCTTCAGGTATTTTGTTGTTGTTTGTGTTTGTGTATCTTTGAATTCTATAATTTTTGTTGTATCAATGTTAGCTGTTTTATGTTTATATAACGTTTCAAATAGTTTGTACATTAATCAACTTTAATCTATTAATAATAAAACGAATCATTCTAAATTGGTATTATACATTCAACATTGTAATAATATATACACATTTTATTTTAAGATTTTAGAAGTTTTAATAATAACAAGTTTTGAATGATTAATCACCGAAATATTACAAAAACTACGGCCGTTAGTTACTTTTGACTGAGCTAGGAATATTTTGTTTTTAATGCAACATTGAGCGTTGCAGTTATTGGAATTGAAATGTGTAATAAATGTCAAATGTAAAATTCGTGTATTTCAGCTTCTACGGCAGCAGAGCCACTTCCAGTTCCTGATAGTATTTCACCAAATACGAAGCCTTATCGTTCCCATCGAATATCCATGGGAGAACCTTTACCAAATCTTCCCCAACCTGTTTACATTGAAGCAGAAAAATCTCATTTTGAAACACAAATAACTGAATTAGAAAATGGGCTTAAAGTTGGAACTCAGGAGCGGTACGGAAATTATTGTACAATTGGTGTAACAATTAAAACTGGGGCTCGCTATGAAGGTTCTTTTCCTAAAGGCATCTCGCACATAGTCGAAAAACTTGGATTCCAGGTACAATAATATAGAAATTAATCGCTTTATACTTACTCTATTCATTGGTGGGCAATGAAGATTTTTTTTTTGACGTTTAGTCGACTAAACACTACGCCACACGGAACGAGTTAGCAAAGGAGTTAGAAATCTACGGTGGTATTTTTGATGCGCAAACCTCACGGTAAATCTCTTTATATTATTTATCATTTGTTATTGTTGGAAAATGTTGGAAAATGAGACATTATATTTTCAGAGATATCACGGTGTACGCTATTTCAATGGAACGAGCAGGAGTTTCAAAGATACTGAAATTACTTGCTGATGCTGTTTTAAGACCCCAAATAACCGAAGAAGAACTTCGAAATGCCAAAATGTCTGCACTGTATGAACTCGAAGACATGGATTTGCGACCAGATCAAGAAGGAACTTTGCTAGAAATGGTGCATGCAGCCGCTTGGAAGGATAATACTCTTGGATTCCCTAGATATTGCCCACCTGAAAATATGGATTCAATAACCCGTGAAAAGATACTTGAATACATGATGTCCAATTATATTCCTAAGAAAATGGTTGTAGCTGCATCGGGTGTAAATCACACCGAGTTTGTTGATCTCACTAAAGAATATTTCGACTTTAACACCACCACCTGGACTCTGGAACCAGAAAATGCGTCAAAATTAAGTCCGGACATGAAATCTTTATACACAGGAGGAGATTTAAGAGTAATACTCTAATACTCACTTTTTAAACACAGTAAATAGCGAACATTAATCCATTGTTGTAATATAAGCTAATAATATTTGAATTTTTGTTTATATACAGTTAGAAAAAGATTTTGGACAATTCAACGCTGGTCCAATGCCGGTTCCTAAATTGGCACATATGGCACTTGGCCTTGAATCAGTATCTCATTGGGACCCTGATTTTATTCCAAGTTGTGTTTTGAATATTATGATGGGTGGCGGCGGATCATTTAGTGCAGGGGGACCTGGAAAGGGCATGTATTCTCGCTTGTATACTCATGTTTTGAATCTGTAAGTTTATCCAGTAATTCAAATAAACGTTTAAGGAGTGTTAAGCCATAAACCGATCTAAACTATATTTGTATTACTCTCCCTGTAGCAAACCATGGGTATACAATGTCACCGCTTACAATAATTGCTACAGCGATTCCGGAGTGTTTTGCATTTATGGGTGTGCGGCTCCAAGTTACATGGAAAATCTTACTGAAGTTATCATATCACAACTCCATGGTATGGCAACAATCATGGACAAACCGGAATTCGAAGTAAGTTTACTGTCTATATAAAAGATTCGATTAAAAAATATTAGCCTAAAATCTATGAAAATCTGTGAAACAAAGAAGCGTGAAAATTAACTGGAGTGTTTTGGAAATATTAGAGAGCAAAAATGCAATTGAAGTCTATGTTATTGATGAATTTGGAAACTCGGCCTGTTGTGTTTGAAGATATTGGTCGCCAAATCTTAGCTCAAGGGTTTTATCGACAACCTGATGAGTATATGCAAATGATCGGTACAATCATAATTCTTGTAACACTATGGAATTAATATTACTTCGCTTTTATTTCATATAGAACCTAATTTAAGTGTTTTTTTCTTCACACGATAGATAAAGTGACACAAGAAGACATCGTTCGTTTAGCTACACGTATGCTGAAATCGAAACCTGTTTTAGTTGGATTAGGAAGTTTGTACAAGTTACCGGCATATGAAAGTATTTTATCTGAAAATGGATCCCTGCGTCAGAGTCAGTTGAGAGGAAGATTAAACCTATTCGGGCGCTAATTGGTTGGAAGCACATATTTCAAATTAATAAAGAAACAATTTCAATTTAAGCTATCAATTTCCACACTAATTATTGTTGCATCATCTTTAAGCTTTCAACGTTCAGTGTAACACAATTTTAATCTTCAATCATTAAAATTAGAGGTCATTTTTCAGTATTCTTCAATTGTTTTAGTTCTATTACTAACAGTATTAGGTTTTTCTTAGAACAAAGTTGAACATGAGAGTAGTGAGGGAAAATAAGACGTTCCATCGAAGATCTACCTTAGAATGACTCATTGTTGAAGTTAGGTTGTGTCAGAGAATTGTGCATATTTGTAGTTATTAATACTGAGATACCTGTTCTAGTTCTGAATCGTTGCTTCAGGTTGGAGTTTCATACCAACTTATGGTCAAATGAGCTGTGTGGGTAGAATGTATTTCTACTCTTGGGAAATTTTGTTCAGACTGCATAAGCGTGCATACAGGGCATATTATAGATGTTGTGTTATTTCGATGACATTGTCAAGAAAAGAGAAAAAAAATGAAAATTACTTATTTTATAAAATTCATGATACACATACGTCAAATGTTACGTGTGATCTAAAAATACAGCGTCTTTCTTATAAAATATCAAGCAAAGAATTTCCACCAGCTCTCAAAACTGTAAATAATATAAATAATTCATGAAATGAATAAGAGATTGAAATAATAATTTAGTTACAGTAGCGTAGATGGTCATACAAAAGATGATTTGTATATCAATGTTTCAGTGAAGACAAATTCTGCTCTACTGCACCCAAATGGCAATGCTTTGTTTTACGCAAAACCCAAGAAAAGGAAAACGTATATAAACAACGGTCATCGTAGTTTAGAGATCAGAACATATTTTATTTCACCATAGTGTGAGTACCAGGGATTATAATATTGCAAAAATTTTGAAAACCTGTGTAATAAACAGAGGAAAGAAAATTAATTTTTGCAACAGTTGTCGGCTAAAGTTATACCTAACCATGATATTCTTTTTGATTTTTGTGAACATCGTGTTAGCAACTCTGCTATCTTTTTCTCAGGGAACCAAGAATGTGGCTCGACAAGCTCAACCTGCCTCAAATAATTTGGTATGTCTTTTTATTTTAAACTTTTAGGCAGATAGTTATACATAACATAAAAAAGTCTTAGTCTCATATACACTATCAATTTACATTGCATACCTAAGTTTACGTTTGCATAATGACTTCTCAGAATTTTAAGTCTAATACCAAGTGTCACGTTAAACTTTTGTGTATGAGCAGACGAGATTTTATTAACATTAGAATAACTTAGTGAATATAATATTTTACTTGTTACTGTCTATCAAATCTATATCGAGGGGGGTGATAAAAGTGAAAGGGGGTAATCTTCAGAATTTTAGAAACTATATATTTTGGACTTTTTTGTTCTTTTTAAGAAGCCTCTCCTCTCCCGAAATCAGATTCTGTATATTATGACCATGTTACTATGTGTACATTATTTTGCCATTTTCTTCTGTAAAATCAGTTTTTCTCAACAACACTCAGCTCTAAGGTTGGTTGAACAAAATTGTGAGGGTTTTGCTAAAAAAATGTGCTCGGGTTGGATTGCATTGGGAAGGCGTCATTTTTGAGTGCTGCTATGGGGGCCTATTGCATGAAAAAATGTGAAAGCGGCAATGATTCTAATCTTCTTTTGATTCTTTAATAGTGTTAAAAATTATGTCATTTGTATCCACTGCAAACATACCTGTTTAAATAGGATGAAAAGGCACTAGGAGTAGAAGTTTAAACACGTGTTAAAGTAAACAATTTTTGTCAATTGGGTTCGGGTTGGGTTTCTGAAAATTGGGTCATGAGTCATGGTTGGGTAATTTTGCATAAATGAATGTCTCATGGGTTCAAGTTGAGTTTGGTTCGAGAAGCCAGATAGTGTTGGGTTAGAAAACTGGCTTTCTCGATTGATCTATGTATATAGTGGAAAATATTAACAAAGGATATAATAAATATATAGAAACGATAGAAAATGGATATTTTCTAAAAATTTGACATTACTATATAACAGGTAATAAATACTAGACTTACTAATCTAAATGTTTTCGAGGATTTTAAACCATTATAAAATATTATAATATTCAATCTAAGGTTTGTGGAAAAATCTTTAATTAAAAAAGTAAAAATGGAAGATTTTGGTGGTAAATTGCATAACTAAATATTAAATAAATCTTTTTAGTTACGAAGGATAATATATAGCTTTATTATGTGAACATGATCACAGAGTATTTGAGATTTTTTCATCAATAATACTGCAAAGAAATTCATTATTGGTTGGCATCTATTTAAAGCAATTGAAGTTCTTTTAATTTTATTCACATACTTGTAATGTTTTGCTCATTTAAAGTTCCGTAACGCAAAAACTGTACCAATTGACCAATTCTGATACATTTTTAGGCAAAAACTGACTCTGGTAGCAGACCATTTGTAGCGTCTCGTGGAAGACGTAGTGGGTGGGCTATTGTTGATGCAGACACTGATGACAAGGGAGCTATCACTAATGACGGTTACGGCTATATGGAACCAGCAGAGGATGAACGCTACTATTACTCTGGATCAGAATTATGGATTCCAAGACTGAAGAGAGACAACATCCCAGGACCACTAGCCATTGAAAGTAATGCTCTTCATGGAAACTTTTAATATTTCTTATCAATCACTACGTATACTTTTATACGAAACAATCAGAAACGTTTTCAATCACACCTGGCCGAGTTGAGTTGTGACTGGGACTGGAACATGAGATTTTCTGATATGCCCGTGTTAAAAAAATTCCCCATAGATACAAGGTCATAGCCGTATTTAGATATTTGCGAATTTTTTGAAAAAAGTGGTGTTCAGGTTTCCTTCAAATGGAATCATAGATAGGCATGCAATGCATGCACAACCTGTCACAACCATATACATTTACCACGTATAGCTATTCATTATTTCAGCATTTACGAATACTGCACAGTGCACACAGGCATTCAACGAAGTATTACATTTACAGAAATTATTTATACATTTGATTTTTGATTGCAATAAAATATTATTCATTAATTAAAATTCTTCTTCAATTGCGTTATAGCGAATTAAGTTTACAAATGTTTGCGTATTATGAAGATGTGCATGTAATACATAAGATATTATTTAATATTTATGCATGGGTTAATTTTTAACAAGATATCTTGGAACAAGCAGAACCCGCAGAAAACCACAGCGCTTTTGCTGCCTCGAGACCAAGGCGATACAGCTATGGTGCACCACCTTCACTGAACGAAGAAATTGCGAATGCTGCACAGCGAAATCAAGATGCAATGCAGGAAATTTTCACAATTTGGTTAAATCAAATGAAGAGAAATGCAGCGGATCCAGCACCCACTCAGGATGTTCCTCGACCATTTTTTGCTGCCAGGGGATAAACACCGGAGTTATGCATTGTAAACCTTGAAATATAAATTAATTAGAATAATGCTGCATTCCAGGCAAACAGTTATATGTACTTATAAATAAATAAAACCTAATAAGAGAACATTTAGAATTAACATTATCACTTATTGGTGGCAGCAAAATTAACAAAAATGCAATATCTGTGTATACGTTTAGTTTGATCATTAAATTAACATTAAATCGTTTAGACAGCATTACATAGTGTATATTATAAATAAACCCTTGTAAACGATATAAATATGTGGTTGAGGTAGAGTAGCACGCCGTTCCTGTTCTAATCGTAAGTGCAGTAGTATAGGTCATAGGTAGGGGTGTGTGAAGTGACGTCAAAAATTTTGTGACAGACAGACAGACGGACAAAACATTACCATAATGTGGTCTCGTGCCTCAACCGCATAATGAATTAAGTAGGTATCTTGAATATATCCTGATTCACTAATAATGCAGACAGACACTTACCCAGGGGGGGGGGGTGCACTGGGTGCCCTTGCATTCCCCACAATGCGTTTGCTATCTCATATTTATTTTACCATAAAAGTTCAAAAATTTGGAAAAAATCGGGCGGCGCGCGAATTTGATGCGTTTTAAGTTGGTTTGTACCTAATTCAAAGCTCTTTAGAAACTCAATTGTACCTCATATTCGAATTTTGCTCTACCATTAATTAATTTCTGTAAAAATCCTTTCTGTGCACTATGCACCCCCTGCTTAATTACGATGCTGGGCACGTGCCTGAATGCAGAAGAAGTCCTATCTTGCTTGGTTTTTTCTTGTACAACTTGTGCAATATACTACTTCACTGTACTTTAACAGTAAGTAATTATAAAATGTATAATTTTAAAATATTGTATTTTCTTTTTCATAATTTACTGCCGATTTATATGTGTACCGTTATTATTAAAACATGTCACGGCAAGGTCATTTAATTTTGTTTGGAAGCTCAAGTTTTGTAATGCATAGCATTTTCGTCATCTTACTAAAATGCAGATGATTCTATTCAGGTTGCTTGCAAAACTATTTACATTTTGCTTTGATCATTCAAATTTTCAATTAGCTGAAATGTGTGACATTATTTCAATGCCACTCCACTTAATTGGAGATGTAATCTCCTTTCATGTACTTTTATGCATGTGTATAGACTTCCAAGAAGTACAGAACCACAAAATTAATTTTCACTTTTGAGAATTCTGCAGAATTGCTAACAATTAATTTTTCCTAGAAAATATATACCACATAGTAATCGCATGATGAATATAAACATAATTGATTAACAAAGGTTCAAATAACCCATTTCTGTGAATATTATGTGTACAGTTTCAACAGTCAGTCATATTTATTCTCATGGTCTTTGATTTTTATGTTCTCAATAAAATCGCAGAAACTTTCTCATTTTAGAAACCTTCGCTGGCAATTCGTCTTAATAAACTAACATTGTCTCAATTTTTTATTTTTTATTATTGTCAATTATATTATTCCTATAATTAGATATAAGATAAATTGTATTGAGATAATTGTAAAGAAATAGCTGGTGTGCAAAAATAAACATCTATATAAATGTAAAACCTTCAGATTCCTTATATATATTGCATAAATAAGTGTGCATTACAAACAATATCTTAATAGAAAAAATGTGTATTACTCATGCACGTGAACTATTACTTTGCATTTCGAAATATTATAAACATTTGCAAAAATGAAAAACAATGAAGTAATACGGAGTAACCGCAAACCGATAAGGCTCTTTATACATTGCAGAGTAATCAATGGTTGTCCACGTATAAGAGCTTTAGACCACCATATACACCAACCCATTTTTGCGTTTAAAATGCTATTAAATCCCTGCAGAATATATATGCGATTTTAAGGGCACCAAAATCTAATATCAAAAATGAGTTTCTTTAGAAAATACACTGGTTCGATGGTTTACTGATGAAAGATCAAGCATGATCACTCCCACAAGCCATCAGGAGTTGCAACACAAGATGACATTCGACATCCGGTTAGTGCATGTGATAGAAATCTTCAAGGAAGTTCTTATATAACAGAATGGGGAAGACAGCAAGATAGTATAGCTATAATGTCTACACATATTCTAGATGTTGAATCTGTGTTGGGATTTTATTGAAGATGTCCATTCTACAATACTATAATATTTAGTTAGTTGACTTTTATTTGATGCTAATGTGTATAAGAGTAGGTATCTCTTATTCAATCTAATTACATGTAAAGAGAAAACTGGTAAAGACTACTGAACGCAAGGTTAGGAAATGAAACGACTCTTCACTCTGTAGATCAGAGAGAATGGCTAATGAAATGAATTCTAATGACAGGCTAGAGGCTACCCATTACCAAGTACCAACGATATACCTACCTACTCTACTGCTAGTACCTTCACATTTTAATGTAAAGAGGAAATAGGTCTGCCACCAAAAAGCTTTTTGTATTTCTACAAAGTTAATATTAGAACTATATACTGAATTACATCAAGTAATGAGAATCTCTGATCCTCCAGATTTCCGTACACTTAAGGCCATTGCCGCAAATAACAGCCGGAGAAAGTTTCGGAGTGTGACTGTTTTTTGTAGTGGGAGAGAAGGTGTAAGTACTTTAGATTCAAGCAATAAGCAAGGTAGACAGACGGGTATGTGAAAAAAATACAGCATTCGTTAGATATGTGTCCCTTAGGAATTTCTCGTTAATGGCGGACGACTGACTGGTTTGCAGCCCACCACACACGATGTAAATGGATATCCTACAATCTACTTTATGTCCCAATCCCGATATAATTCTCATTTGCACTGCTAATCAAAATTACGAAACTTTCCTCATGTCAAAATGGACATGACGAACACACATCATTACGATCTGCTATAAAAGGAGAAATCAACCTTCAACATTCCATAGTAGCTGTCAAACCGAGTTACAGCTTGTAAGAACCTTTTGTCACAGTGTCACATCTCTCACTTTTTTACTCAACCAGGAACTTTCTTCAAAAACCGGGGTGAGTTAAGAATATCATAAATCTTATTTTCCGTGTGAATTTTTACGAGAGTCATCCACCCCAATCCTTACATAGGGTTCACCCCAAAGGGTTTTTACGGATTTGGGGTCGATGCCTCTCAATTTTGGGGCTGGATGAAAGAAATTATAAACATGGCTAGGGGTTGACATTGCTTAAAACTGATCCAAGCAACGTTTCTACTTCTAGTAGGAACCTAATCTTTTAGTATTTTGCTTCATTTAGTTTCCAGTCCTGTAATGTAGATTTGAGATCAAATAATTTTTATCCACAAACGTGGAAAAATATTGCTGCTCTTTAAATCATGTTGTTTACAAAATAATAGTGTGGCTGAAAATTGTCAAAGTGCATAGCTAACAAGACAGAAATTAATAATTAATAAAAAGAGTTATGCACAATTTTAATTCCACAAGAGTACCTAGTCTAGGTGGTCGCATATAAATGTAGTAAAGTGAAAAAAACGGTTTTTGAAATACTAAACGAATTTTCATAATTTGCGATCAGGTTTACTTTGTCAGCCTTAGTTTCTTTCCTGCTAAAATATTACTCCTAAAATATCCAGATATTCATTTAAAATCATATTTCCTATTTCGTAATGATATAACATAGCATAGCATAATATATAACATTATTCAAAATTGTGAAGCAGTGGGTTGAAAATTTAAATCAATTTTTTTTGTGTAGGTATACCCACTCATACTACTAAACTATATTTTTTCATGCATTCGAAGACTTAGAATGTAGAAACTCCCATATGGCTAGTTGTCTGGCCGTTTCACTTTCTCAGTTTAGTCATTAGTCGCTCATTTTCATAGAATATAAGGATTCCAATGTAGATTTGTTTAACCTGCAGCCATGAGTGAAAGTGTAATTTGTGTCATTACCTTATAAAATCTTGGTTCTACCTTTGCGTTTGTAAATTTAACTTATATGACGCATTTGAAATCATATGTGATATGGGTTTGAATTTCAGTTTTACAGGTACAGAGCAGCTGTGTACACAAAGAAAAAGCGAAGTATTGTGAAGATGACTGGAATATCGATAGCAAGTTTGGTGGCCTTGCTGGTGATTAATGCTTCTATCAAAGGTAACAATGTCATGGCTTCTTTGGAAGATGCAGAAGATCGATTTTTGGGGAAAACGGAAATGGATGAAGAAGACGCGTCCTTATCCACATTGGATGGCAGACAGATGATACGCACACCTGAGCTAGGTTTGATACTGGATGATGTAATTTCTTTATGTCCACAACTGTATGGAGCATCGGAGAGATATTTATTTAAAAGAAATTTTAATCCCTGGGGTGGAAAAAGATCTACACAAGCAGCACTACATCATCAAATTGCAAACTTGAATAAAAAAGGAGGAACGTTCAATCCTTGGGGAGGAAAACGCGACGCAATAAATAATAGTCCATCTACAAGTAAAAATGATGTCCTAACTCGCCGAACACCCTTCAACCCTTGGGGTGGTAGACGTTAGTGGTTCCTTCACACACAACCATAATATTATTATCATGTACAATTTACTACACATACAATGTGAAAACTATAATCCTATTTTATTGGTGTTTCCAAGTGGAAACTGTAATCCACTGTACCCAATAGAAATAAAATATTAATATTTCCTAACTATTGATTTTGAAAAAAAAATCATCGTTTAATTTCACGATTTTAGAAAATATTTTACCTGCGGATTTGTAAATCAAAGGTAAAGATTAATTCATTGTCATAAAGATTCATCTGCATGTATCAATACTGTCTCTCTTTCTTGCAGAAGAAATATTATTACAAAAGTGTTCTTTGAAAACGCAGCCCGCTATATAGTAATAAGTGTGTAGAATAATATGTGAAGAATTATACAATAACTAGAATTGTTATAGGTATAGGTTGTAGTTCCATTGTATGTACACTTATTCTTATTATAGTGTTGGATTAAATAATTGTAGCTTTCTCCCTGTTTCCTGTAGGTTTTGCACTTAATTACATCTCTGTGGGAAATGTGAGCACCCTATTTAGAAAACATTGTACAATTGTACTCATTCAACAGCAGACTATAACATTTCTTGTTGCAAAAAAACACAGTGAAATTAGTGTTTCTAAAAGTCTTTGATGTACAAAAATATGAAATACCGTACTGCCTGTATTAGTAGCCTGGGGCTACTATTTGCAAAATTGATCACGAGGGGGAGGCTATTAATAGAGAGAGGCTACTAATAAAGGGAGGCTATTATTTCTTTTTGATTAAACAGGCTAAATATTTACTGTGTCATAAGGATGACACTATACGATTTGTGTATACATACGCATAGACCCCCCTCCACCTCAAACACACATGAAATACATGTATTTCATGTGTGTTTGAGGTGGGGGGCTACTTATACAGGGAGGGTATTAATATGTCAAATTGATGATTGAGGAGTGGGAGGGCTATTAATAGGAGGCTAATAATATGAGGGGAGTCTATTAATACAGGCACTACGGTAAGCTAATACACTTATTATGTACCGTATTTCTTCTAATTTTAGCCCACCCTTCTAATGGCAGCCCTTCTCTAATTATAGCCCCCTCCTAGACATCGATTTAGCATAATTATAACCCCGCTCTAATGGTAGCCCCCCCCCTCCAGAATGAAGTGTCCCAGTTAACTGTATTAAAGGTTGCTAAAGTGATTAAAATGAGACTTTGAACCCGCGAAATTCAAATCGAAAAGGCGAATTTTGTTATTTTATGATTTTATGATTTTTTTACCCCTCTAATGGCAGCCCCCTCTATTTATAGTCCCCTCTATGACATTCATTTTGCAAATTTTACCCCGGGCTAAAATTAGAGGAAATACGGTAATAAGTTACAGTACAGTGCTGTTTGTTTTGTATTCGTCTCTTGGTTTCTCAGTCGTTGAAGCTGTGTTTATTTTACCATCCAAGCGTTAAATAATTTAATGATGTCTGTTACCTACTTATACATAACATAATATGTTTAATGGCTTATCTGACAGCAATAAATGTTGTATATATGCAGTAATAGAATGTAGGGTGCACACCGACACACGTTGTGTGGGAGTGAACGTCTGCTCCACTGCATGTACAAATGTGTGTTCCTATGTATTGATTTAGTCGTGACCTGTTCACGCAATAATCAATAAAAAATATTGCTGTCTCATTTATATTTTATATTTGACCTGACTACATTCTAATTGTAAATTATTTTTTAAGTCTCATATTTTGATTCTTTACGAATATATTTGAGATATGAATACTTAGTTACATAATAAATTATTGACAATCTTCTTGCGACTTTTCAAAGTTTTTTGTTTTTTATTCTTGAATCTTGTCGCAGAATGATGAATAATAATTTCATGCTTGAATAAAACATTTGTTTTTTTTGTTTATTCCCACGCACTGTCTCATTTAATGAATTGTTTATAAGTTTATCTTTTATTTGACATGGAACATTTCATGCTATGTGAAATGCTTTTGTACAAATCACCTGCCCAGATAGCACAACACATCATTCGGAACTTTATTGTCACCCTCTGTGTACGCTATAAGCATCATTCTGGAAATGTAACGCACTTAATATTGTAATTAATATCTTATGTGATTTAGCTGACGCTTCTTTTTTCTAAACATCAAAATTCAGGTTAATAAAATAATAAAAAGATAATATTAATTATGCTCTATTGTGAAAAGTCTTAAATTGAGTGCAGAAGCGCATATGATTGCTGATAATAGCTGCCTGTGTTTTGATCACTGAAATTAAAATTTTATTCATTTTCATCTTCATGCTCACAAAGAAATTCTTATTGTGAATGTCAATGCAGTTTTGTGTGCATCAGTTGGGTAGAAAGAACCATGAAAATTAAGGATGAAACTTAGAACCACTAGTAGAATTTCACTAGTTTTCATTTACCAACATGAAAATATTTGGCTATTTTCATGAACTCATAACTAAACACATGCACCAATTAGCAACAAAAAGTGTTTAATGACAGATGCTTAAAATTATGCTGAAAACACCGTTTATATCCCATGATATTTTTGAGATTGAAAAAAGCATTTTTATAGTTCGTTTAAGGTCTTGATACTTTGAATTTCCTGATGATATTGTGACTGTAGAACGCAAATAATTTCAATTCTTTAAATCTCTTGATACTTTTGTGACGAAATGCGCTAAATAAATGACCTTGTGAATCAGTTTTTTACATGGAAGTTTTTTGTCGTTAATGACCCATTTGCATGATTAAAAATCGAATGGTGAGGCCTTTGAAATGGCCGAAACATACAATGCGTATTTTGTGGTGGTGGTACCTACCTTACCTACCTATTCATTTACCCACTCAAAATGTGCTTTCGACGTATGCGTCTATACCAACTATGCTACGGATGGGAAATCCATGAAAAAGTATATAGGACCCTATCATGTATTATTGTTGATGGTACTGATGTCATTCATTTAACATTGACTAGTTGTTTAATCACACGTATAGTAGTTTCGCAATCTGAAATACTAATCTTTCAATAAGAAAGTTTTTTCTTGCCGGAGAAAGTGAAGATATGTGTGAGCATTATATGAAGACTTTCACAATGCAATGTTGTAGGCGGCTGGAACATTGCTAAATGCATACAATTCATATACCTATACAGAAAGTGTTCTATAAACTATGCAATTAATTTTATGCTATTTTCTAACTTCTTTTTCGCCATTTATTTTCACTAGTAATGTACGTTACATGATTAATATGTACACTTGGTTGCATGTACTTACACATCATGATTGTGTTAGCACATAAGTTTTCATTTAATTATAGTTATAACAACACAGCTATAAAACAGAAATGTATACCTAAAATTTTACATAATATAGCGTTGCATAGAAGGAAGGAATAAATTAACATTTTAATGGAGACTAGTTGAAGGAGATAACTTAAGACTTTTGCCGTTTTACATAGCCACTCATTTTCTCGTTTTGTGAACTATACTGATATACCTAGTAATGTTAATGTGTTGATGTATGTACCGAAGAGGAAGTATATAGTAATGAAAGTAAACAGTTGATTGATTGGCAGGCATCTAATCGTCTGTCATTATTTCCCATCCCATATTCTAAGAATGTGAATCCCTAATGAAGACAGTCTATGATTTAATAAACCAGTATTGTAGATTGCAGATCAACCAAGCTTTCGTATGGAAATCCATTAGTGTACATGTACTATTGTTGAACTTAGGCAAATACACAGACACTACAAGTAACAAATTTGCAAATACTGTGCACTGTGTAAAATGCCACGATATTAATGAAATGCAGTACCTGTGTTGTGATATTGTAGTAAATTATATGACCCATTAACACACGCAGCAAATATGAATGAGAACTCGTAGTGGCAGTATGGTATAGCTTGTTCATGTTATTATAACAAAACTTCTATTTTTTAGACCGTGGTAAGAGATGGAAATATTGTGAAGCTTTATATTGATGACACTGACTGAAATCTGAAGCCGTGTATTAAACGCGTAGTTTTAAATTGTTAACAATTTCATGTTCTTATGATTTTATGTGCAATGCTGGAGAAGTGGATATGCGCTATTTTATTAATGCTGAGTTAATTATTGTTTCATTTACTTCCAAATACGTATGCAATTTTTCAATTCAGTTGGACAGATTTTAACAGAAATAGATAAAGGTTTATTTTACAGGTAGTAAACTTAGAGGTACATCAAACATCAAAGTTCTAGTTATGACTGTCATTAATATAATTTCTTTAGCATATTAAAGCATCGATAAATAAGTATTGAGACATCTATGTAAGAGTACTTGCAATTCTATGTAACTTGCTATTGTACACACTACTATGATGCAATATACATGTACACATACATAATAGTTATATTATAGATTTTTAACAAGTATTTACTCATTTACGTTTATGGAATAGGGGTGAGTTGATACATTCGCATTTTTTGACTTATACAGAAGTTACTAAATACTAAGTCTACTAGTTACGTTAGAAATACTGTTAGGATTACATGGGAACATACCACCACATAAATAGCCGGACCATCTTTGGCATCTACCACTACAGAAAAGTAATCAAGCACTAGTAAGTTTTAAAGTGCGCTTAATTTACAAAGTATAATTTCCCTACGACATTCAACTATGAGGACACAAGTGAGGGTTCATGAATAATTCAATGGAAATTGATTGCTATAATATTATCAGACAACATTTTATTGTCCCGATTTACTTTTAGCTGCACAAATACAATCGAGACAATTAGGGATGATACACACATTACGTTACATTTTTTATGAGTTTAATTGCTACAGACTTTACGTGCCGTATTCAAAGCCATCATTTAAAAATTGAGGAAAATTTGTCATAGAGAAGAATCATATAAGCCACAATGAAATTTTTCATTAATACACCTATCTATGTATACACTAAAAAAAGTATTTTATATAATAACAAGTCGTTTCAAGATATCATTTATTAAATAATAAAAGAAATTGCCATGACAGTCATTGATGAAGTGCATAATGTGTCTTGTTTTCAATTATAACTAATCAACTAATCAAATAAAAAAACCTGCATGTCGGGGTACGCATTGTGCTATGTTATCTATACATACTCCTTTAACATAAATTAATATTGAAACAACATCATTAAATATGACTAAAGTAATTCAAATTTGCTAGGTATTGAATAAATCACACAAAATAATTTTAAGTTAGCTTAAGTTAGGTGAGGCTATTAAGGTTATGGAATAATAATGAGTACTTATCCATTTTAAGGATTTTCGGATAAAGCTAGGGATTCCATTGCCGAATGAAGGTAATGGAATCTTCACGGCTTAATGGTAAAGACGGTATTTCGCAATTCATTAACTTATAAATCAGCAACGTGAAAATGCTCCAAGTATTTGTTGAGGTATTTAGACACCAAGCACATGTTTTGCAAAAAGTTGTCGTGATTTGTGAATCACCCCGTAGAGATGTTTTAGCTGACGTGTAAAATATAAGTGAGGGTAAGCTGAGGGAAAGATATGAGGTGTTGTGTGGGAAAAGATTGGGACAGAAGAATCGGATGATTCAAAAAGGGTAAGTTGAAATGACGAGACTGACTCATTATATTTCACCCGTGAGATTTGATAAGGGGAATGGCTGGAATTAATGGGACGTTTGGGAGTAGAACCTTCTTGGACTCGCGTTTCTCTTTCCTCTCAGACCCATGAAGCCGTCTGCAGGTGCTCTCTTATTTACATCCAAATGGTAATTATACAGTTTATCCGGGAGATCAAGTCCTTGTTGCGACTCTTTGGACGCCCACAAGTCTCCCAGCAAGTTGTCCAGAGTTTCCGAGTCTCCGTTCAGTGCAAATTTTCCAGAGCCGTCCATTTTCTTGCCTCTCATGCCCAAGAAGCCGGAGGGACCTTTCTTGCCTCGCATCCCGTAGAAGTTGGACGCCGGAACTTTTTTCCCTCTCATGCCGTAGAACCCCGAAGAAGGAGCCCGTTTCCAGATTGGATCTGCACTTTTGTACATCTACATAACGATACAAGAATTTCAACCTCCAATTTCTACAACCACTTCATGTCTCATTTTACATTCCGACTAACAGCCACTTCCTTTCTAAACTTTCTTTCTAAACTTTCCCTTCTTTATATATGCAGTCTCGCTCCGTTCAACTTCAAACTAACACAAATGTATTTCTACCATTAATTACAAACACTACTGTACTGTACTGACACGACGCACAAAAAATAAAATCTTGGCATGCCAAATATATAATCTTCATTTAACTTTCGTCTGCCACACCTCAATGACATTTAATACTTTTCATTCTAGTGAAATATGTAAAAAGATTTTCTTCGCTGCTTTTCCAAGGTTATAATGTTACATAGTTATGAGCCCTTTCTCAAGTAATTGTACAAAATACCCTGATTAGTGATTATAGTCTGTATTTGTTAATGCCTTTCTCCTACATTAAATTAATGAGCGATTAATGGAATAAATTGAATTAAATTTGTACCTCATTGTAGTAATCCTTCAAGATTCGGTCATTCAGTGTTGGCCAAAATGTGTGATCTTGGGCCGATACTGCAGGAGGATCTGGAGGCCGCATACTTTCACTGTCGGAGCAAAGAGCAAGACATAAGGTGGACACGAGAATTGTGCACACGAGTGTCGCGTCAATTGAGGAAATCATTAATTTCATATCTTCTCTCAGTCAAATACACAACTCGATTACTACAGTCACTCGATCTGCAAGATTCAAAATATACAAACAAACCCACACACGTTAATTGGCATGCTGACAAAAAAACGATAAATACGAAAATATGACATTACATTTCATTTCATTTACAATCACGCTTAATTAACGTTTATCTCTTAATACTTTGCTTGCTTTACTTTCTAACACAAGTAATTCACTAAAAAAACTTTTACAATTGATTTTATTACCTCGAAACTACATTGTTTTATAAATTATAAACTATGTAATGTATGCACATTTGTACAATATAAGTGATGTGTTCGCTTCTTGTTTGCATTCGTAATTATCTTGGTTCATATAAAAAATGTATGAAAAAAAATTAAAACCTAAACATTTATTTTTGCAGCAACTCTTCAATGCTCATAACAAAGCCCTGTTTTCGTAAGTTGTAATAGAAAAACAATTATTGTCTTTCCTTGTACATAGGAAATTCCTACGTACACTGAAAGACAATAATTGTAACTCCTACTAGGAAAACGTACGAATACGTACGGAAAAATAAGTAAATGTGAAAGGTGAATAAAAACCAAAGGAAATCTAAATTGCTAATTGTAAGCATTCTTTAATTAAGTTAACGGTTTGCAGAGAGAAATTTTCTGAGCAAGTTACTAATAAGCAATAAATGAAAAAATACTACTTCAATCATAGCAATTAAAGACAAGGTATGAAACTTATGAAAGTAGGTAAAGGTGAAAGTGTGAAAGTATTGATTTTTTTGCCATAAATATTACATAAGTCACACAAGTTTCACATACATAAGCAGTTTATTTCTAAGTTCTATAAAAGACTGGATCAAGAATCCTAGACAACCGTTTGTCTTAGGAGGTTAGGCACAACAACTTTGTCAACAAAAATTATGACGCAAAAACCTGCCCACCAATTACCATCCAAATCGGTGGCATTGGTGGGCATCTTGTTAATACATTTTTGCTTCATCTTTTATGTTTACAAAGTTGTCATATGCCCAACCTCCTAAAGCAAGATGGTTGTCTAGGTTACTTGGACTGGATGAAAATTTATTGACACGAGCAGTTAGAAAAGTTACATAACGTAGAGGTCAAAAGTCGATAGTAATTGTAGCATTAGTGATGGGATTGCCTAATATCCAAAGTTACACTGAACTTCATAAGTTTCTTTCTTACGCAAGCAGAAATAGTTACATAACGGAAGGTAAATGAGTAACTTTCTTACACATAGTTCATGTACATAATAGAGTTTCTATTTCTATAAAAAATATATATACAACAGAATTGAAATTGAGTTAAAAATAGAGATTATGGTTGGTATACAAGCTTTAAAATGGTGGCAAGTCCAGGTAGCTGTGAGGTGGGGCAACTTGGTAAATGTCCATCTTATGTATACTGCGTGTGTGCGTGTCCCACTATTTGTACTACAGCTACTACACCATACATTCAGATTTTCAACGAATTATTTTATTTTAAAATTCATTTTAAAATTTTATACAAGGTAGCATTTGTAAATACACTCAGTTTAAAATTTAATGTTTTTAATCATATATATTCTAGATATTCCACATGTTAAAGGTCAAGATTTTGCAACGTGGTAGCCGTTGCTTAATTAAAACTTGATCAAAGCATTAAATTTTAAAAGTTTTGTCGAGAGATTTACAAATACTACATTATTGTATAAAAATTTGAAAAATGTCAGTGGAAAATCTTGAATTGTAGTAGGACACTTAGACTTAGAATACACTGGACGAGTATGGACCGAAGTATCCCACTTCGAGCGCATGCTTAAAGGAGACAATTTGGTACACTTTTCTGTTTTTATGGAAGGAATGACGTTTTAACAAATTTAATTTATATTTTAACCCATAGCCCCAATAGATGCTATGTATTAGTTGAAGATGGTTGAAGTAATTATTTTGCGGATACTTTAACTTTAATTAAAATGTCAGCGAATAATTTTTAGAGGAATTTTTAATACAGCATGAGTCTTGGCTGCCGTTCCATAGAAATTTACATGTATTAACTTTCATACTTATTCCACGATACTCGGCCTCTTAATGTTAGTAAATAATTTTTCCATTACAAAATAAATAATATGCAGTGCAAGTCAACAAAATGGGCGTGACAAAAGCAGCAATAGATTAATAGATACATGTAATACATGTAAATCACTATGGAAGGGCAGCCGAGACTAACCCTGTAGTATTACTACGACTGTTTGGGAAAAAATTAATGAAATAAGAGTTTCTCTCTAGAAATCGGAGTATCATTGTTTGGAAGCCAGCTAAATTAACTTAGTACTTTTTGAAATCAAATTATTATCCCTAATTAATTATCAAACAAGTTTGTGAAGCTTTAGTTGTCTGCTTAAGTATAGTATTCACCTAGCGATTCCACGGTGGAATCAGAGGTGGTGAAATGAAAAGTGCATTTCACTTTTCGTTTTCATTTCATCCAATGCAATTAAACTTTTCACGATGAAAAATTTCACCGTGAAATATTGAAGTGAATAACGGCCTTTTACGTGGTAATTCAATACGTACGTGGTAATCTCTGTAATCAAATTGGAAAACAAGGAGTGCACGAATTATTTATCCGTACAAGTGCTATATAGCGAGTCTCCAGTTTTTTATCCCAAACTAAATATATTGAGACTTGAATTGTGTTTCAATGTATACATTTACGAATAACTACGAACTATTTTAAGCATAACATTACCAAGCTTTAGCCTTAAGTATATTTGAAAATTTTGGTTCAAAAACAAAAGTACTAACCAAAATAAATAATTACGGATAAAAATGTACATGCAATGCGAGCCAAACTGTTTGGCAATAACATGGATCACGCTAGCACCCAAACATAGTGGCCATTACCAGTCCTTGATTTATTATAGGAGGTAGGGTCTATAAACTTTTTCATAGTGAAAAACTTGATGCAAAATATTGTCGTCCAAGATCCTCCGAAATACATAAATGTAGTTTGTTTTAATGGTAAATACAAAAGGCTTCTGGCTTAGCTCGGACCTAGAATTAATTTTTCGGGGGATTTCGGAAGATAATATTTTGCATCAAGTTTTTAAATATGAAAATGTCTTTAGACCCTACCTCCTATATAATTAAATTGATATGACAACTAAAGTCTAGATTTCTTGGTCATATTAATAATGGACGAGATATAAACTATTACGTATTCAATCCGCTGAAGAAGATATAATATTGCTTTATTGAACAATGTGTGAACTAACATTTATTTTAGTACACGCATAGTGAGACCGGGTTGTATATGCCCAACAATTCCTTTTGCTGGAAAATACCGGTTCAAAATGATTCTCAATTGATGGACTTGCGATTTTATTTACCTAATTTGAAATTTGTTATTATTATTATTGTTTGTCTAGTAGAGCGAATCTTCTGAATTGAAACGTTAAGCTGGGAATTATATTGTAGACGACAATAAAAGAGTGCCTAGTATGGTTAAAGGTTGGAGTATTAATAGAAACACATTGAAATACCGTTTTATTCAAAACATTTCTTTTATTAATAGTTATTTTAAATGCTGAATAAGTAATATAAAGACTATGAGTTCGGCAAGCAGTTACCTTATTAAAAACAACTTTTCTTATATGTCAGGGCACGAGAGTAATAATTTGGAATCAAAAAGCAATGTCTGCATGTACATAAGGCAAGCGGATGGAAACCTTTTGGCAGCAATCAGCAATAGGATTTATTAAATGAATTTGGATAGAGCAAATAAAATATTATGTCTTTTATGGTATTAACCTTTGAAATTGAAGGCATCATATCATTGAACTTACTAAATAAATTAGCTCATGAATTTATTAGTACCTACTTCAATAACAGAGAAGTATGATATGAATCGTTTGGTAGCTATTAGAGCGTCTAGAGGGTCGCCTTTTTCCAGCCCAACCCTATCTGGCTCCTCGAGCATGCCAACCCAACCCAGCC